>ML316479.1:0-77960 GCA_005239505.1 Nicotiana paniculata | reverse complement strand
AACTACAAAGTAAGGAAGAAAATATGTACAAATTGATGTTTTGCCTTGGATTCACTCTAAACTAGAATCTCTGTGTATCCCTGTAAATCTCCCCTGTAGTTGTGTTTTAGGAGTCTATTTATAGGTTTAGGGTGAACCCTAACCGTGTAGGAGACTTCTATTTCAATTAGAAAACACTTAAACCCGTCAAAACTCGATTTCTGGCCGAACTGGGGACCTGGCGTTTGGACCGAAATGCCTGGCTAACGCCAGGCTAGGGCTGGCGTTTCAGCCCAAACGCCTGGCTAATGCCAGGGTGGGGCTGGCGTTTCAGCCCAAACGCCTGGCTAACGCCAGGCAGGGTCAGGTTGTTTGGCTCTGACGCCCGGCTATCGCCCGGGTGTCTCATTTCGCGTATTTTTTGACGTATTTGCATCTTTTTAGCTCCGTTTCCATCTCCACTTCACCTACACATGAAAACAAGTGTATTTTTTATCATTAATGCGCATAAAATGCAAGGTATATCACATGTTAAACTATGCAATTTAGTCTCGCATCACGGACCTACTCCAACTTTCGGAATCAGAATCTGACTCCGACATCAAAAAGTCCACTCTTGGTCAAACTTCTCAAAAAATTTAACTTTCTCCATTTCAAGCCTTATTCAGTTACGGACCTCAAAATCACAATCCGGACACGTTCCTAAGCCAAAAATCACCCAATAGAGCTAACAAAATTGACGAAACTCCATTCTGGAGTCTGCTTCACACAATTCCAACTACTGTCAAATTCCTAAAACTTAAGCTTCTATTTTAGGGACTAAGTGTCCCAATTTACTCCGAAACCAAAAATAAGTCCTCCCGGCAAGTCACATAAGCATAAACGATACAGGGGAAGCAGTAAATAGGGGATCATGGCTAATACTCTCAAAACGACCAGTCGGGTTGTTACAAATCGCTTAAAATTTTGTGGGCCTATCAGTAACGATGTGATGAACAATAATTATCGTTTCGCCATAACCCTTCCTTATTTTTTGGTATTTTAGGGCCAGAAAATATGAATTCAGGATGATTTATAATTATTGGTACGCTAATGTCCATGTCATCGTCAAGAAATCGTGAAATGGGCTCTGATTTGCCTAAAGTTTTGTGGACCCATCATAAACGACCTAACAATCGGCTAGTCATTACTTCGTCATGACTGTTTCTCTTTATTTGCGTCTCATGGACATAAAACTGGAAATCAGAACGATTTCATATTTTTCATGTGCTAATGTTTTCATGAATGCGGGAGATGTGCTCTAAATCACCTAACGTTTTGTGAGCCTATCAGAAACGACATAATAAGAAATAGTCATCTCTTCGCCATGATCATTCCTTATTTTTTGGTGTTTTAGGTCCGTAAATGTCACGACCCAAATTCCCAACCCACGGGATCGTGATGACGCCTAACACAACATTTTCTAGGCAAACCGATGTTAGAAATTTACTAACTATTTTCTTTAAAATTTTACTTAACACAATAGAAATCTTAAAATAAAACAAATAAATCTAATGTTTTCCAATAAATGACTTCATGAATAATATTAGATAAAATGAAACGAACCACGAAATTACCAACTATATATCTACCTAGGGTCTGGTTGTCACAAGTCACGAACTACTAATGAATGCTACAAGTATTTGGCTGAAATAAAAATATCTTTGTTTTGAATGAAAACAACAACTAAATAGTATAGAGAAGACTCCAGGAGTCTGCGAACGCCAGCAGATCTACCTCTTGTCTCCGTGAAAATGCACAGCTATGTCTCGAACTTATCACTGGCCAGTGCCTGGATCTGCATAAGAAGTGTAGAGAGCAGTATCAGTACAACCGACCCCATGTACTGAGTAAGTGCTGAGCCTAACCTCGACGAAGTAGTGACGAGGCTATGGCGGGTAATTTTATTAAATAGCCTGTTAGCAATATATAATATAGCAAGAAGGAAATAATAATAAACTAAGTAACCAGTACTTGCAACAGTAAATAAAAATAACTCGGATAACTTTTCCAGATATCAGCAGCTATAATCAAACCTTCTCAAAATTTCCAAATTTCAATTTAAATCACAGTAAAATCAGAGCGTGAAAACCTTTTAAATAAAACAGGCAGTTTTCCAAATCTTTATTTTTGAAAATCGATAAAACATAAATATTCTCCCTTATCGCTCTTTGTTGCGGCGCACAACCCGCTCCCACCTGTCCATACTTAGTGCTCCTCCCTATATATATATATCACCCTTATTTCTCCTGTTGCAGCGTGCAACTCGATCCCACCTATCCACCATTATCACTCCTTATTCATGCGTGCAACCCACTCCCACCAAACAATCACATCACTTTATTTATAAAAAAATTCACAATTCAGGTCAAAACCTTTCATAATATTTTTGTCTCAACGATCGTAAACAGAAAGTTGTACAACTCATAAACTCCATCAATTATCATTTCACAATTAAACCAACCGGAATATATATGTATCTTAGAACAATGTCTTCCAATTCAATCTTTATGTATCACAATGAAACCAAGGAACAACCAACACTTCCCAAAATACTTGGAACAATACTTAACAACAAGTTGACGAAAATAATTACACATGAAGGCATCAATGATCATAAAACAATTAAGCCAGGAATCAAATAAAGTGGAAATAAGGAAGGGATCATGTTCAACAAATAATTTGGTGGAGTATAGATACTCGTCACCTCACCGATACACCACACACATGCAAATTCACATAGCATTTAAGTTGGGGATTCCAATTCTCTCAAGTCAAGGTTAAACCAAGTACTTACCTTAATCTCACAAGCAATCACTGCTCTAGCACGGCCTTTCCTTTAGAATTTTCCTGTAACCCGCTCGAATCTAATCATAATTGGTTCAATATCATCAATTATTTCTTAAAGGAATCAACTTTAATGAAACACTATGGTTTTCCTATGTTTTCTTATCAAAATACAAAAATCAACCCCGGGCCCGCTTGATTTTAGAATCCAACCTCAATTCGAGGTCTAAATTCTCAAATTTTAAAATTCTTAAGTTCTACCCAAAAAAAATCCAATTTTTACTATGAAAACTCTAGATTTTTGGTTGAAATCTTGTTAAAAGTTGTTAAGGAATGAAAGGAGTTAGTTAGAGATCACTTACCAATGATTTGGAGAAGTTTGGGTCTTTGGAAAATCGCCTATGGAGGTTTAGGGTTTGAGAGAATTGAAAAAAAGTGAAAAACACGTCTAAAATCTGATTTAACTAGTTGCGGATCTCGCATTTGCGAACAGGAGTTCGCATTTGTGAACCCTTCGAATTTGGGCAGTCATCGCAAATTCGCATTTGCGACATATCAAGGGTCTCACATTTGTGAGATCTGGGGCTGGCCCAGGACTTCGCAAATACGAAGCCTGATCTCGCAAATGCGAGATCAGAGGCCTGCCACACCAGATATTAGTTGTGATGAAATTTTTCTAAGTCTAAACACTCTGTAGCCTACTCGAAACTCCCCCGAGCCCTCGGGGCTCCAAACCAAACATGCACTCAAGTCTAAAAACATCATACGGACTTGATCGTGCGATCAAATCATCAAAATAACATCAAAAATTACAAATTTAACCTCAAAACTCGAGATTTCCTCAACACTCAAATTTCTAACTTTTCAACCGGACATCCGAATCACGTCAAACCAACTCCGATTCTCATCAAATTTCACCGATAGGACTTAAATATCATAACAAACTTGTTCTGGGCTCCAGAACCAAAATACGGGCCTGATACCAATAATTTCATATATTATTTCATTTTCTTTATTTTTTGTAATAACCGGCAAAATAAAATTATTTTCTAAGGCTAGGGACCTCGGAATTCAATTCCGGGCATACGCCCAAGTTCCACATTTTACTGCAGACCTCCCAGGATCATCTAAACACAGATCCGAGTCCGTTTACTCAAAATATTAACCAAAGTCAACTAAAACCAAATTTTAACTCTAGAAATTACTATTTCTCATATTTTCACATAACAGCTTTCCGATTTCACGTCCGGACTGCACAAGAAAATTGAGGTAATTAAAATTAGTCTTTTTATGGCTAATGAGCCTAGAATGGAGTCTAAATTCGTAAAATGTCCCTTTGGGTCATCACAATAAAATAGGAATTCTGGACAATTTCGACTTTTCGTGAGCTAATGCCCATGTCATCTTCATGAATTCGGGCGACGGGCTCTAAATTTCCAAAATTTTTTAGTCTTATAAGAAACGACCTAATGAATAATAATCATTGATTCGCCATGTCTGTTACTAATTTTTTTGATATTTTAGGGCCATAATAGCTTAATCCCGATTTTTTCTCGTTTTTGGTATTTTAGGGCTATAATAGGAATTTAGAATGATTTTCGATTTTTCATGTGCTAATTCAGGCAACAAGCTCTGAATCGTCTAAAATTTTATGTGCCCATCAGAAATGACCTAATGAACAATAGTAATTGCTTCACCATGATTATTTCTTATTTTTTGGGCATTATAGGGCCATAAAATAGGAATTCAAGATGTTTTTTTATTTTTTCGTGTGCTAATATCCACACCATCTTCATGAATTCAAACAACATGTTTCAAATCATGTAAAATTTTATGGCCCCGTCAAAACGACCTAATGAACGATGGCCATAGCTTCACCATGATCATTCCTTATTTTTTGGCTTTTTAGGGACATAAAGCAGGAATTCAAGACGATTTTTGATTTTTCGTGTGCTAATGTTCATACCATTCTTCATGAATTCGGGAGACGGGTTCCGAATCACCTAAAATTTTGTGGGCCCATCACAATGACCTAATGAATGATGGCTATAGTTTCACCATGATCGTTCCTTATTTTTAGCGTTTTAAAGCCACTAAAAATGAATTCAAGACAATTTTTTATTTTTCGTATGCTAATGTCCACACCATTCTTCATGAATTGGGGTGACGGGCTCCAAATCGTCTAAGTTTTTTTGGAATCATCAGAAATCACCTAATGAACAATAGTTATAGCTTCACTATGATCGTTCCTCATTTTTGGCGTTTTAGTTCTATAAAGTAGGAAGTCATGTCAAATTTCAACTTTTGGTGTGCTAATGTCCATACAATCTACAGGAATCCGCGCGACGTGCTCCGTATTGCCTAAAATTTTGTTATTCCATCACAAATGACCTAGTGAACAATAGTCATAGTTTCACCATGACTGTTCCTTATTTTTTGGTATTTCAGGGCCATTAAACAGGAATTAAGGAGGATTACTAATTTTTTTGTTTGTTAATGTCCACACCAACTTCATGAATTCAGGCGACGGGCTCCGAATCGCTTAAAATTTTGTTGGACCTATAAGAAACGACCTAATGAACAATAGTAATTGTTTAGCCATGGCCATTCCTCGTTTTTTGATAGTGTAGATCCATAAATTAGGAATTCTGGGATTTCTAATTTGTGTGTGCTAATGTCCATGCCATCTTCATGAATTTAGGCGTTGAACTCTGAATTGCCTAAAATTTTGTGTGCCATCAGAAACGATCTAATGAACAGTAGTCATAGCTTCACCATGGTCGTTTCTTATTTTTCTTATTTTAGGGTCACAAAACAGGATTTCAGGACGATTTTTAATTTTTCGTGTGTCAATGTTCACGCCATCTTTATGAATTCGGGCGACGGGCTCTGAATCGCCTAAAATGCTATGAGCCCATAAGAAATGACCTAGTGAACAATATTAATTGTTTAGCCATGACGGTTCCTCATTTTTTAGTGTTTTAGGGCCATAAAATAGGAATTCATTTCGATTTTCAATTTTTCGTGTGCTAATGTCCGCATCATTTTCATGAATTCGAGCGACAAGCTATGAATCTCCTAAAATTTCATGGGATCATCAGAAATGAACTAATGAACAATAGTCATGGCACCATCATGACTGTTCTTCATTTTTAGTATTTTAGGAATATAAAACAGGAACTCAAGACAATTTTTTAAGTTCTTGTACTAATGTCCACACTATGTTCATGAATTCAGGCGATGAGCTCCGAATCGCCTATAATTTTTTGGACCTATCAGAAACGATCTAATTAAATAGTCATTGCTTCTCCATGATTGTTCATCGTCTTATGGCATTTTAGCCATAAAACAAGAATTAAGGATGATTCCGATTTATTGTGTACTAGTGTCCATGCCATCTTAATGAACATGTAGACTCCGAATTAACAAAAATTTTATGGGCACATCAAAAACGACCTAATGAATAATAGTAAAAGATTCGCCATGACCGTCCTTTGATTTTAAACAGTAACAACTTTAAAATGTATTACGCTAACGTTACGTTTGTTACTGTTTTAGAGTGTAATGCAAAGCGTTATTTGCATTGTAATGAGATTTGGGACCTTAACACTCCTAAAAATTAATGAAGGGTCAATTAATTTTTTTGCTCTTTACAAATTTATTTTTAGTTATGACTTTATCTTTTTTTATACATGAAAAATTTATTTTTACACGTAAAAGATTTTAAAAGGTCTTTTTTCTTAAATTTAAAATTATAAGGGGCATAATGTACAAATAACACAAAAATAATTTTAAGTGTGAAAAGTAACTTTATTAAAGTATATAATTAGAAAGCGTTACAAAAACACACTTACGTTATTTTGATCTCCATGTCATTCGTATGACAAGATATATAGTTGAGATTCTCATCCATTTTATTTGCCGTGTAATAATTAGTAAACATGTTTTTTTCAATCCACATAGTGAACTTCATATTGTGTGGTTTCCGCCTAATTTTACTCCAGCTGTGTAACTGATCCCCAAAAAAATCATAATTAAGAAAAATAAATAAACCCAGTCGGTGGTACTTTTGGGTAGCCACCAAGTATGACTCCTGTTCTATTTCGAATAATTTAAATAAATAATTCCTTCAAAAAAATAATTAATTACTTATCAGACAATTGATTAAACACTAATAAACTTTAGAACAAAATAATTACACAGTGTATTTTTTATTTTCCAGAAAGGTTTTTTTTGTTCATACACCGTATTGTGAATCAAGCAATCCAGTTGAGTATCTCCTCATTCTTCGTATATCATACAAAAGTGTAAATTACCGCAAATAAAATCATAACCTAAACTGCCGCCTAATTTCACTCAAGTCGGTAAATAATGATCCAAATAGATCAAAGTCGGTGTTTTTGTTATACGTAGCCACTAAGTAATCCATCACTATATATATATTCCCACATATTCAATATGAACAAATATCAAAATAGTTCTCACTTCACTGTAACCCTAAATATCGCTTCATTATCACCTTCATTCCTCCTTGTCAACCTTAGTTTATTTAACAATGGCACCACCTACTGCATTACTTGGTCCACCAGAAATTCAAGGAATTTCCACCACTATCACCACCCCACCCCCTACCCTACCACCACTCGTTCCCTCATAATTAAATCAACCCCAATCCCAGAAAAAACAAGAATCCATGTTGGGACTGCGATTATGATTGTTCATGTGAATCCTCCCCAGAACCAGAAACAAGATTTCCTCCAATGGGTTTAACAGAAAATGGTTCAGCAACTTTTTTATCTACTGGAAATCCATGTTTAGATTTCTTTTTTCACGTTGTTCCTGATACCCCACCTGAACAATTATTGAAAAGATTAGAATTTGCTTGGAATTATGATGCTTTAACAACCCTTAAACTTATTTGTAATTTAAGGGGTGTTAGAGGTACTGGAAAATCAGAGAAAGAAGGGTTTTATATTTCTCCTTTATGGCTTCATATTTACCATCCTAAAACCCTAGCCTGTAATATTAAAGCCATTGCTGATTTCGGGTATTTTAAGGATGTGTTAGAGAATTTGTATAGATTACTTGAGGGTCATGAAGTTAGAAAAAATGAAAAACAAGAGTGGGAGGAAAAGGAAATAGAAGGGTTTTTGGAGGAAAAGGAAATAGAAGGGTTTTTGGAGGAAAAGAAAAAAATATTTCCTATGTGAGTAAAGGAAAAGCGAAGAGAATTAGATTGGAGAAGACTATTGCTAAGGCAAAGAAATTATTGGATAGGTATACACAAGATTGTAAATTTCAATTCTTGTACGATAAAGTCTCTAGTTTTTTTGCTGATGCTTTGAGGGAAGACATGAAGTTGTACAATGAAGGGAATGTTGAAAATGTAAACTTGATTTTTGGGTTTTTGGATTGGGCCACAATATTTTAAAAGTCCAATTATTAAGAATATTCTAGAAATTATCATATGAATAATGTTATTAATAGAATACTCTAGAATATTGTAGTATAAGAAATATCTAGAGTATATGGAATATAATAGTATGTTCTAGAGTAATCTTTGTTATGACTACATTAAGAGAAAAGTCTAGAATACTCTAGAGACTTATTTGTAGCCATTAGATTAGAATTGAAGTGGCTTAATCCTAGTCATTGGTTGAGGTGGTGCCACTAGTATAAATAGGGTGATGTCTTCAAGTTTTAAAATCAAGAAGTTGTAATACAAGTTAGCCTTTTCCCAAATATTCTAGCATCTCCTTTCAAAAATACCTCTCATTTCCAACAGGGAAGCTGTACGAACTTAGCCTCGCGGCTAAATGATGTCCATCTCTTGATTCATCTTATGATAAGGCATTGTTAATGTGTTGGAAGAAAATTATTCCCTCGCGATGATTACATTGAGTATCTAGGTCTTGAGGACACGCATTATGCTTATCGTGTGAGGGATAGATTGAGGAAAGAAGTGCTCGTGCCACTACATAAGGCGTTGGAGATTCCAGAGGTTTATATTTGTGTAAATAAATGGGATGAGCTTCCTTATAAGCGCGTCCCTTCTGTAGCCATGAAATTGTACAAGAAGTTGTTCTACAAGCACGATAAAGAACGATTCGAGCAGTATCTTGATGATGTGAAGAGTGGGAAAACAGCAATCGCGGCTGGTGCATTGCTTCCACATGAGATAATAGCATCATTAACTGATTTCACGGGGCCAGAAGTTGCGGAGCTTCAATGGGAAAGAATGGTAGATGACTTAGCTAAAAAAGGGAATTAACAAATTGTATGGCAATTTGTGATGTATCAGGAAGTATGCATGGGACTCCAATGGAAGTTTCTGTGGCCTTAGGCTACTTATTTCTGAACTTAGTGAAGAACCTTGGAAAGGAAAGCTAATTACATTTAGTCACAATCCAGAGTTTCACACAGTGAAAGAGGAAACTTTGTCACAAAAGACAGTGTTTATTAGGAGAATGGAATGGGACATGAATAGAGATTTTCAGAAAGTGTTTGATAAAATTCTTGAAATTGCTGTGAAGGGGAATTTGAGTGAGGAACAAATGATAAAGAGACTGTTTGTTTTTAGTGACATGGAATTTGATCAGGCTTCAACTAGTCCATGGGAAACAGATTATAAAGTAATACAGAAGAAGTTTAAGAAAAATGGTTATGAAAAAGTGCCTAAAATTGTGTTTTGGAATTTGAGGAATTCAGAGGCAACACCAGTACCTAGTAAACAAGAAGGTGTGGCACTTGTTAGTGGATTTTCAAAGAATCTTGTGACTGTTTTTTTGGAAGAAGGTGGGATTTTGAATTCAGAAGTTGTGATGATGCAAGCTATTTCTGGAGAAGAGTATCAAAAACTTGTGGTGTTTGATTGATTTGTAAAATAAAATTGTTGAAACTATGATAAGTTTCTTGATCTATAAATGAGAAATATGAGTTCCTCTTATATTTGTGTTCATCTTTGTAGTTCAGTTTCTTCATGTTATTTTCCTTGGACTAAAGCAAGCTTTTAACTATCAGATAATCTATGTTTTAGTTGATTAAACCTGTTCATAAAAGGATAATTGATTCAACCTAAAGGGGAAGAAAATAAAAAAGAAAAAAGAAAGCTAGACTTATATTAAAGATTCACTAAGAAAAATTGTTTTTTCATTCTATATTCATCTCTTATATTGAGATAATAGAATATTTTTATGTATAGCTTGCAGAAATTTTCCCATTTTATGATTACTGGATGGAACAAATTTTTTTTACTGCTCATCTTTCGTAGGATCTATTAGAAGCAACCTCGATCTCTCTACACTCATGGTAGGGTTATGGTTTGCAATTTGTCGCTGTTGTTGTATTACAATGTCATTGACGTTATAGTTTCTATGGTTTTGGTGATGATCGATGGACTTATAATAACATTGGTATGCCTTGTGCCGCACTTGCATAAATTCTATGTCAAGGCTCAGTCCATACTTTCAAAAATCAATAGATTCACTTTGTCTTCTTCAACAATAAAGCTTGACAAAATTTAACAATAGTGTTCTTCATGTTTCTTCAATCAAATCAAACCAAACCAAACCACAAACAAGTGACGAGTATCCTTCTCATCATATGGTAGTGTAATCTCAAAACTACTACTAGAATCACATATGAAAATTTTTGACTGTGCACTATATGTGTAATCTCAACAACATTAGAAAGGTTTAGGAATGAAACCGAATTAAAAATTTAAAAACTAAGAGCGTCAAAGGGTAAGTTAAACTAAATTTGATCAAGTTAAAAGTTAATTGAGTAAATGAATAGATCGTGATCAAACTAGCTAAAAGTCACGAGTATAAAGATGTTTCTATCTTTTCACTACAAATCGCAATAATTAAAGTAAATACGGGGGAATCTTATAGAAATGTCTCAAATAAATCCTAACTTACCAACCTCTAACCATTAATTATACACTTATCAAAACTAGCCAAACACATATTGACAGCCCAAATAAATAAGGTTATTTCTCTCTAAGAATAACATGCAAACATCTTCTTCCATATAGTTAAGCGTGATCAACAACAATAGATGCAAGATAAAAAGGAAATTTCATGGATGAGGTAGCAAACAAGTTGATAAAATATATATATATATATATATATAAAAGATTTCAAATTCTAAGCAAAAAAGGACCCTTTTCAACGGGTAGGATTAAAATTCATTGAGAAGAGATGATGAATCAATATACAAAATTTGATGACGATTGGAGGTGATTTGGACTGATTTGGTATCAAAATTCGTATTAAAATCGAGTACAAAAAAAACCTTCTTCGACTCATATATCACGCATGTATCACACACACAGGTATACATGGATACACATATCATTTTTTTCATGTTCATCTTCTACTTCGAATTTTCAATTCAAACAACCTCAAAACTCCATCAAATCATCCTAAAACTAAGATTCTAACTCCTTAAGATGTACTCAATCTATTCTAATAACACACATTTAAAATAAAGCAAAAATTTCATATTTTCTTGTTACAAATATCTAATTGGCTAATATTAGTAACATTTGACTAAATAGTATTTTTATGAATTAATCAATTTTTGTAGAAACTACTCATAAATTGACATAAATGATAGTTTCTTTAAATATAACTTGCCTTAAAGGAAAAGGTCTTGAGATGACAAGATTTCAAGAAAAAATGGCGTGATGCAGCATTCGCTTGAAAATTACGTGGGCACCCTATTTGGTCGCTCCCATTTAACCTATACCCGCTTTTTAAAAAACTTTTAACTTGTACCCACTTTTTAAATAACTTCAGCTCCCCTTTCCCTCGCTGAGTTGAAGTTCACCAGTTAAGCTGAAGTTCGCCAGTTATAAAGACAAAACTTCAGCATACGGAGCTGAAGTTCCCTAGTTACAAAGACAAAACTTCAGATCTAGAGCTGAAGTTTCCCAGTTACAAACTTCAGCTCTAGAGCTGAAGTTCCCAAGTTATAAAGACAACAACTTCAGCATACGGGGCTGAAGTTCCCTAGTTACAAAGACAAAACTTCAGCTCTAGAGAACTTCAGCTCTAGAGCTGAAGTTTTGTCTTTGTAAACTGGGGAACTTCAGCCCTGTATTATGAAGTTGTTGTCTTTATAACTTGGGAACTTCAGCTCCCGGACTGTTGTTTCTTCGATCTACGACATATGGATCTACGACATATGGTTGATACCGTTCTCTGTTTGACCTCGGTTCTATTTCGGTATCCCTCGAGGCTTTTACTGCCAGTCTGTTCGGGTGAACTGACCCCGAGGAGGCTCATAGCTGGTCATCCCCGATCCTGATCTTTGATTGATAACGATTATCTACGTCTGGTCATGTAACAGCAGGATATTCGATCATATTTTGCTTCAACTGTCGTGATGCTACCGAACTTCGCTCGTTCAACCCTTGTGTGAAAGCTTGAACGACCCAATCATCCGTAACTAGTGGTAACTCTATTCTCTCCATTTGAAATCGGGACACGAGCTCCCTCAGCATCTCATTGTCTTTTTGTCTTATATTGAAAACATCTTATTTCCTCGTTGCAACTTTTACGTCCCCGGCGTGCGCCTTCACAAAAGAATCAACTAACATGGCAAATGAATCAATGGAGTTCGGTGGCAAGTTGTGATAACAAACCATTGCTCCTTTGATAGAGTTTCCCCAAATGTTTTCAACAAGACGGACTTGATCTCATCGTCTTCCAAGTCATTCCCTTTTATCCTGCACGTGTATGTAGTTATATGTTCATTAGGATCGGTGGTCCCATTATATTTAGGTATCCGGCATGCGGAACTTCTTTGGAATGGGCTTCAGGGCCACACTTTGAGGATAAGTCTTCTACACGAACTTTTCTGAATCCAAGCCCTTTAAGATCGCGGGTGCCCCTGGATTCTGATCAACTCGGAAATTGTATGTCTCCACCTTTTTGTCATTATCTTCGATCTTCTTTTCTCCCGACTCGATTCTTTTGGTGAGCTCTTCGAGCATTTTCATGATTGTAGAGTCAGTCCCTGATCCGTTACCGTTCAACCTTTCTGGCACCGGCTCGGTATGGCGAGTGATTTCTAGTTCGACCACACTCGAAGTTTTATGTTGACTTTGTAGTTGAGAGATCTCAACCTGCTGAGCTTGTATCATCTCGAATATTACCTAGAGGCCAACTCCCCCGTCTCCCACACCCTGTGTTCCTTGTCCACCAGGTCGGGCTTCCGTGCGTACACTTCCTCCGAGGTTTGCGCCTAAGTTTTCATTCAAAGTAATGTGCGAACTAACATCGACTTGTTCTGCAATCGGCACTTCCCCGGGGTTGAACGTTGGTGCACCGGCTCCTGGAGCAACTACATTATCATTTTCCCCATGAAATCCAAGACCATCATTGTTGTGTACGGGTGCATTTTGTGAGTTTGACATGTTTTAACCTGAAAATAAAAACTTCTTGACAAGAACAAGTGTGAAAATAATGTGTGTTATCAAAATCAGCACTGAAACAATCACTATTATCTTTAGGCCCCATGGTGGGCGCCAAATTGTTTACCCTAGAATCTGAGTAACAATTAAATATACTTTGTGATCATAAAGATATGTGATTTGGTCCAATAATAACTGATAACCAAGAAAACAAATGTATAAATTAAGGAAGTAAGTTGAATCAAACCAGAGCGCGAGCAAATCTGGACCTCGAGCTATGATGACCTTGAGGTATGTTAACAAGAACAGTTTAATAAGAACAATAAGGTTAAGAGACAATTCTGATGAGTGATGAGCAAGAAAGTAAGAGTGTATATTCCTTTTCCAATGATTGATCCCTTTACAAATGAATGATCCCTCCCCCCTTATATAATTAGGAGGGGGGAGGGGGAGGGGGAGGGGTCTTAAATAAGGTACATTTCTGTTTTTAGTAATGAATCTAATTGGACAGCTACCTAACCGTCTAGTACGAATTCGTACAAATTCATTCCAGAATTTACGCCTTGATCTTTGAGCCATTGCGGGAATCTTGCTCTTTCTGTTACAAATCCATAACGGCATTATCTCGGGGTTGGTCATACTCGGCCTCGGTATTCATCGTGTACTTCAATCTTCGAGTCTCGCACTCCGTCATCATGCTCGAGCTCGGTCCATCGGGCCCGAGCATGGTCCATTTCGAACTGGGGCTCGAAACAACTCCTCAAGCCCATGAGATTGGGCATACTTGATTTGGACTGTATACAACTACTTAGCATGATCTAGTCATAAATTAAAATGAGAATGTATATGATTAACTACTGTTTGATGATATGGGTGTATATTAATACATATTTTATGTATTCATTAGTTAGAATAAATATCTAAGCGTGAATAAGTTTTTACCTTGGTAGAGTGAAGTTTGCCCAAATTGTTGAATAACTGACATCCTACTTAAAGCCCTATAACACAAACCAAAATGCAAAATTTTAAAGACGCCTATTAGTAGTGGTGAGAATTCTTCACTCAGTAAGTGTGAATTTAATTCTCATAGTCCCTTTCCTAATCTCAGAACCCATGTTATAGAAATTTGGAAGAAGGAAAAAAGTTTTAAAAATCCTTATATACTTCAACGAGAGGAATGGTCATGGATTCTTGCTCATACTGTCATATATTAACCACTAGAAAACTATCTAAAATCGTCCAGAATTACCGATCGAAATCAATCAAAAATTTAGAAACATTGACCTATTTCCGACTGATTTTAGTCCGTCAAAAATATATTAGTAGGTAAAAAATAGAGATCAAAGTCGGTCACAATTTCTTACCGATTCCGGTCGATAAATTAATTTTCACAAACGACCCAAAAAGAAAAAATGTACCACTAGACTATTGGTACATTTTGGTTTAAGACTTTCTTTTAATTTATTTGTACTCCTTAATTTTATTTTAGCGCGAAAATAACCAACCGATTTTGGTTGGTTTTATTAAAAATATAAAATTATCGACTTCGGTTCCTTAAAATGATTTACTGAAATAACCGACCTATTTCGGCCAGTATTTTGAATATTAGTTTTAATTTATTTTATATGAAAAATCGACCGATTTCAGTCGGTTTCTTAAAAAATAAATTTTCGCGGGATACTAAAATAGTTTCCCGTATGTTTGCCCAAACAAAAGACCGAAATCGCTCGGTTTCGTAAAAAAAATTTAAAAATAAAATATTTTTTTAAAACAGACTGACTTCGATCAGTTTTTTGACTAACCGATCAAAGTTGATCCTTTGAGCGACCGAAGTCGGTCGATTCGCCGCGATCGATTTTGGCCGAATTTCTAACAGTGGACAAACGAAGAGATAAGAGGTGGAATTGTCATTTAATAATAAGGTAAGCATTATTTCTCTTATAAAAAAAGTTCCCTTTTCCTTTCTCCTAGGAAAAATAGCACCGATTAGCCAGTTTTCGGACTGGTCATTCAAAAATAGTCAGCATTTACTAAGTCATTACAAAATAGTCACTATTTTGCTGCAACGGAGACCGATCCAGTATAATATACTGGAGTTCGAGCACCTGTGTATGAACTTCCAACATATTATACTAGACCGATATACTTTGCTGGAACTCCAGTATATTATGCTGGAGTTCTAGTATACTTATGCTAGAACTCCATTATATTATGCTGGAGTTCCAGTATACTTATGCTGGAACTCCAGTATATTATGCTGGAGTTCTAGTATACTTATGCTAGAACTCCATTATATTATGCTGGAGTTCCAGTATACTTATGCTGGAACTCCAGTATAATATGTTGGAATTCCAGTATACTTATGATGGAACTCCAGTATAATATACTGGAGTATATTTCGGATTTTGAATAGTATTTTCGTTCAAATTTATCTTTACATAAAAAATGGCTAAATTTTGATTACTTTTGAAAGTGTGACTATTCTTAAATGATCACTTGTAAATCTGACTATTTTTAAATTTCTCCCCTTTAAACAGTACTACTAACTTTTTCTTTAGTTTGCAGAATTGCATTTTCGACCGAAATTCCTCGTACAAGCAACACGACTGCCCTTAAAGCGTGCTCATAGAGGCGGAAAAGCTTTAAAATGAAAACGTGATGCGTTCTTCCTTATTTCTACATCATTAACTATCTCGAAAAGATGTTTCCTGCTTACATTATGATAGACTTTCACATTCACCCCTAAAAATGCGATTCTACTTCAAATTTTACTTGAACGTGAAATACCTTTTATATATATATATATATATATATATTTCATCTTTTCTAACACCCCAGCTCGCCTGAAACATTCTTGCAAACACCCCACATGGTCCCATTAATCTGTAAATCCATTGGATCATCCCAATTCCCAAAGGCCATACCAGCCAACATTTCACACCATCATAGATTATTAGTCCAGCACACAAGATTTCTTCACATCTATTAAGTTTTTGTATTAACTTCTTGATTACACCTGGGAAAAAAACATAAAAGAATCGCTCCGCCCTTTTTACGTAGGGATCGATATGGTATTGTCGCATCGTTATCTTATATTTTCCTCGCCTTGACCTTACCATAAGTCCATTTTACTCTTCATACTACCTTTTTAATAATTACTATACCTCATACTTTACTTTTTCTTTGTAATATTGTACGCCTATTCTTCAAGTTGTTGGTCTATAATATTACGAAACGATGAATAACGATACAATCTATCCAAACATTGTATATTTTATAGACTAAAATAATACACTACAATATAATACAATACATTAAGAAACGATATAACCATCCAAACAAAGTGTTAAGTGTTTTGTTAAATTATCATTTGGCTCATCTTACACTAAGCATAAAAGAGGCATCAGCCCCTTGCTTCTTTCGGTCACTAAACAGAGCCACCATCTCCTCCATCCATTATAATAATACCAATTCTATGAGTGAGACTTCAGGACTTTCTGCAAATTGAGTCTCTGTAATGCAAAATACTTCCCAGTTTCCAAATGCTCAACCATTTTTTCAAGATGAATCATAAAATTAGAGAACCAAAGGCCAAAGAGAAAAAACTTGAAACCTAAGGTCCAGCCTAGGTAAAGCACATGTATATCAATCATATATTGTATCTACAGTATATTTAGGCCTAGACCTACCTTGTCGCGCGGTTTACATGCTAGAGCTACTCCTTATAGGGACTTACTATACAACAAAAGCTTACCAAAAATTGAATATGCCTGTGTCACATTCACACCAGAGTCCTGGTAACTGTCTTTCTCAGCTTGATAATCAACATGTGACACACCAATAAGCTGCAAAATGGTACTAAAAGATTTCTCCACAACAGTGCTAAGTCAGAGTTTTACTAAACACCAAAAGTACAAAATGTAATATTATCAGAAATCTCAACGTCAAGCTTTATTAATGACTATCTTTCTGCAGTATCTTGCTGTTACAGGAACTATGTGACTTTGCAGACATGATTTCTTAATGAAAATGATGCTTTTTGTGCTGTAATTAGTTCATCTTGTTTAACTTGTTGAGAAGCAAACAAAGTTTCTATAAGCAAAACTCTTCCCTCTCTCTCTTGCTACCAACACTTGAACAGTTTGAGTTCACAAAGTTCTCCGGTTAGAGATTTGAAATTGCTGAGCACAAGCAGGCAGAAGTTGAACTATTTAGCTTCATTTTATAATCATTATAAAAGCAACTAATTTAACTTAGCTTCATTCTACATTTTCAATAAACAAAACTGTATAAACAGGAAAACCTAAAAGGTCAATTTGTAAGAGAGATTTCTACATATAGAACCCGGGATTTTGACTGTCCATATATAGAGTTTACTAAGAGACAACATAGGCAGAAAATCACTAGTGATTCAAGACTGTCTAACAGTTCAACTCATTGAAGTGTATAGTTTTAGATACTAGTTGAAATTCAAGGCTGCTCTACATCAATCTGGCGTATTAAAGACCAATAATCAAAAAAAAAAAAAAATTATTGTTTCAGGATCAGAAAAGAAATAACAAGAATCCAAAGGAATTGTAATTATTCTGATAGGGTACTTCTATAACTAAACAAGGTCAAGAAACTAAATTCATTTCCTTGACACCATGGAACCAGATCAACCTCTGCAACAAACTAACTATGAAAGAAAAAGAACTACAATTTAGCAAAGCACTGAGCCTTTCATATACCTTCTAGATCATGTCTGGTTCCCTTATGTGATGAACCTAGAGCGCACACTATTTTATCAAGACTTAATCCAACTTTTATTACCTAGAACGGATACCTATAATTTTGGACCTAGAACACAACAACAACAATATCCAGTGTAATCCCACAAATGGAGTCTGGGGAGGGTAGTGTGTACGCAGACCTTATCCCTGCCTTTAAGAAGGTAGAGGGGCTGTTTTTGGTAGACGCTCAGCTCACCACTAGAATGGATTTGTTTAATTGAGCTCAAAGTGCAGAACATACATAGCTCAAAGTGCAGAAAATACATCTAATAAAGAATGTAAGCAAGCTATAGGGATTCAGCCCACCATTGAAAAGAAAACAGAATACACAAAACACAAGATTATCTAAGTATTCTCCATATCCATAAAAGCAAAGCTTAATGTCACCAGTTGATTGTAAGTAACACATAATTCTTTCATCTAAGAGAGATGGTGTAACAAAGTTGGAAAATATAGTTTGAAAACTAAAACCAAAAAACATAGAGCAACCACACATTAATTAGTCATAAACTACAAGCCCCTTGTACTCATCACCAGAAATAGCAAGCTCCATAACTACCCCTGGATTAACGATTCCACCACCCTCCAAGAACATGGTCAACAGATTCTTAGAAAACCCACTCACAAGTGCTACACCACTTTGCTTTTCCAAAACAGGAGTCGACCTTGAATCTCGAAGGTTCCAGAACACAATCTCTGGCACATTTTTGTATCCCTTCTCTACAAATTTCCGTTGTATTGCTTGATAATCTGTCTCCCATGCATTTTCAGATGCCTTATCAAACTCCATATCACTGAACACAAACACCCTCTTTATCATTTGATCCTCATTTAGTTTTCCTTGTACTGCCACTTCCAAAATTCTATCAAACACTTTTTGGAAGTCTGTGTTCCTACCCCAATCCATACACCTGACAAATCCAGTCTTCTCTTTTAGAGTATCACCTTCAACTTTCTGTATTTCAGGATCAGCGCTAAACGTGATCAATTTTCCCTTCCATGGTTCCTCACTCAATTCTGAAACCAACACACCAAGTGCCACAGAAACCTCCATTGGTATCCCACCCATACTCCCAGAAACATCAGATACCGCGATACAGTTACTTAGTTTTCCTTTCTTACAAAGATCATCAACCATTCTTTTCCACTGAAGTTCTGCTACTTCCCCACCATCCCCATCGCTCAGTGCCCCAATAATCTCATGAGGAAGCAATGCCCCGGCTGCAATTTTCGCCTTCCCTGACTTCACATCCTCAAGATATTTATTAAACCTCTCCTCATCATGCTTCAAAAAGAGTTCTTTGTAATTCTTCATCGCCACAGACGCCACCCTATTGTATGGTAACGAATTCCACTTCTTAGCACTCATGTACACTTCCGGCAACTCTAACGCCTTGTGTAAAGGCACAAGCACATCTTTTCGCAATCTATCTCTCACCCTATAAGCATAATGACCCTCTTCAACCCCATTGTACTCACTATATTTCTCCCTAGGAAACATCTTTTTCGCAATGCTCTCACACATCAGAGTCGCCTTATCATACGACGAATCAACAGTCGGACACCATTTCGCAGCCAAACTAATCTCATTAATTTTTCCCGAATTCAATCTCTCAATATCAGCCCTCAAAAGCTCAGCAAAAAAATCCGATATCTTATCATGTAAAAGCCTATAATTCCCATCGGAATAGTATTTTTCTAATGCCTTTTTCGCCTTAGCTCTCTCTTTTTCCTTCCTCAAACATCTTGCTTTCTCTTGTTCTGCCTTCATTTCTTCCTTCAATTCCTCCAAATTTTTCTTAATTTTCTCCTTCTTCTCTTCATTTCCTTCACTAGGCCTATTTACCCTCTTAAATCTACGACGACCACGCCATTGTTCTCTCTCCTCTTTTTCTTTTTGCCTCACAAATGGTCCTTCTAGAATTCTATACAAAATTTCTAGAAAATCCTTAAAGTACCCAAAATCAGCAAAAGCATGAACATTACAAGCAAGGGTTTTAGGGTGAGTATAGTGTAACCAAAACGCTGCCGTATAAAACCCTTCTTTATCAGACTTACCGGTGCCTCTAACGCCCCTTAGATTGCAAATCAGTTTCAGAGCCGTTAATGGATTGTGAGCCCAAGCTAATTCCAGCCGTCCGATCAGATCATCGGGTGACGTGTCGGGCACCACGTGGAAGAAGAAATCCAAACATGGGTTGCCGGATGATATGAAAGTGGCTGAGTTATTTTCCGTCAAACCCCTCAGGGGAAGCTTCGAGAGATCAAGATTTGAAGTTTTATCAGTTAAATTGGTAATGGGATCGTCATCACCGGAGACGGGAATTTCAACGGACATCTTTTGAGAAACGAAAGTGTCGAACGGTGGATTAATGGAGTGATTGGTGTTTTAGAGTGATTGATTTTGGCAAAAGGTATATTGGAGAAATTAACACGTTCTTATATTAGGGGGGAAATATATAATACTACTACTCCAAAGTCCAAACACGTTTTTGACACGTTCATGTCATGTGAACTGCAAAATGGAGGACTGATAAATTTGAATTCAAGGGTGTCAATCAATATATATACATATTACTTGAAATAATATATATATATATTATTATTATTATTACTAATTTTTAAGTTATCTGGACCGTTAACCCCCTATCCAAAAAGTAGGTCCGCCTTTGCGTATAATAGATGCTTTTATCCCTAAATTATAGATATTGGTATAAACCTGAATATAATTAAGGGAAAGTTTCACATTAGAACAAATGAGATTCATGCTTTTCAATTTTACAGCCCATATTTCAATTTATAATCAGTTAGCCCAAAAATAATAGGCTAAAACTCAACATTCAATTCTAATATGTTCTCAAAATTACTATTTAATTTTTAAAAAGGATTCCTCAAGCATTTAAGTTAATATTCGAATCAGTAATTGTGACTCAAATATTAATTCAACAAACAAAATCTACGTGGGTGGTGAAAATTAGATTTTTAACAAGCTTAAACATGTGGGTTTCAATTCCGAATTTGATTTCGAGAGAAATTTGGAGTGGGTGTTATTTAGACTTGTTAGAAATAGTATAAGGAGGTTGTATATAAAATTTGAAGTCATTTCATGGAGATTTGGACTGGTTTTGAACAAGATTGCAACTGAAAATCGTGAAAGAAGTTCGTCTACAAACGATTGTATAAATGTGTATAAAAGTGTATAAGATTTATTTATAAACTCATATACACTATTATACAAGATTATAAATACTTGTACAAAAAACTGACTTCGTCTTCTTCCTTGCGTCTTCTCTGAAATTTAATTCAAATCTGCTCCAAATCACTTCAAATTTAAATTTTGAACTTCTTTTGATATTTTCAATCAATTGGAATAACACCAATCCAAAAAACTAACAAAATAAAAAAAAATTATTTTCGAAAGCAAACCTTTGAATGGTCTTCAATGGTGGACTTCTACTCTTCAATTTTTTTACATTGCAACCAGGTGACACAAGAGGTGAATCAGAAAATATACAACCCCTTGAAGCATATGTCGAGGATGTGAGAAGAAGAGAGCAAAAACAATGTTGTAAGATCACAAATTTAATTCCATAGTTTTTAGAAGCAATGATTGTAAGAACACATATTTTGAATTTGCTAGTGCTTTCAAAATATGTACAATATGGGCTACGATGGGTAAACCTTAAAAATATGGGTCATTTTTGTTATGGTGTGAAGTCATGTGTATTTTCTTGTAATTCTTTCTATAATTAACCATTTCACTTCTCTTGTCAAGTGTGTGTAACTTGAGTTAATTTTGCATATTATCTCTGATTTTTTTTTCAAAAGTCCATCATCAAGATGGAGGAGTTAGGCATGACTTAAACTTGTGTATTTCAAAAATAACAATTACACAGATGAGGACATAAATCTCAGTCTTGATTACATAGTGTAGGTTGACTAAGACCAATCTATTGTACAACTGTAAAAGAAAAAAAAAATTGGACAGAGAACGGAGACAATCTCCTTACCTATAGACATGTACATAACACCAAAAACTGATATTACATACAAGTTTGTCACATTTGCCCGAACCAAAATACTCTCAAGTAAAAGCATCATTAATTATAAATTGGTTCCTTCATGTTGTGAACCTGAAATTAGGAAGGCTATCTTGTTCTAACTGCAAAGATGTTCTAACTTGTCTTGGAAGAAAAACAGCTTCATTAAAGATAATATGACCCTTTGTAGTTTCACCTAGGTTAGAAAGTTGATCAGCTACATAATTGCCTTCTCTAAAAGTATGCACAAAATTAAAATTACCTGGACTGGTAATCTCTCAAATCTGCTCTATAATATGATTGATTCGCAATGGTGTCTTCATCCTTCTGTTGATAATAGAAACAACTAACAATGAATCTGACTCCACAATAACATTTTGTAGTCCTAAGCTATTGCACATTTTGATACCATGTAAAACTGCCTTAGCTTCAGTCATGTTATTACTACAATGTCCATAAAATTCAGCAAAGGCCTTCACCATATCACCCAACTTATCTCTAATAATACCCCCACCTCCAGCTGATCCAGGATTATCTTTACTGCATCTATCTTCATTGAGTTTAACCCAGCCTCTATATGGTTTCTTCGACCAAACTGCTTGAGAATGGATACTATGTTGAATCTTCTCTATAGTCCTACACTTTTCTAGCCATACATGTGGAAGTGTAAGACTGGGAATTAACAATTAAGCATCAAAGATAAGAAATAAGAGACTTGTTGAATCATATGCCATCTTGACATGTGTTTATTTTCAAATCTTGCTGAGCATCTATTCTTCCAAATCTCTCAATAGATAACTGAAGGTAAACACTGCAGTACCATAGAGTGAACTAAGTTTCTTCCCTTAGCTAGCCACCAATTCATAAGGGTTTGCCTTATCTGATCCTTTGATAAAACTAATACCACAAGCATTGCAAAAATAGGATCATATCTGTGTTGTTATTTTGACTACTACTGAAAATGTGTGTTTCCTCATCATGATTATTACAACAACAACATTTTCTGGGAATTATAATACCAAATTTCTTAACAGCATCATTAGTAGGGATCCTAGCCTATAGAAGTCTCATCATAAAAAATGTGATCTTGAATGGCATTTTTTAATGTCAGATCTTATTACATGTCAGAGACCCCCTCTCCATTTTTCTTCCTACCAATATTCCTGAATTAAGTATCATAAATTTAATTAATTGCTGGAAGATACGAGAAGTGTATATATTTTTATTTGGCTTTTTGAGAATTGATGGAGTTTTATTCAAAGAAAAGAAGTTAGTAATAATTTTATGACGAAAAATAGTAGAAAGCAAGTTAATAATATGAGTAGGATTTTCCCCAACACTTCACTAAATCACTGAGCCAAAATAGCATTTACAAAAACACTTTGTAAACTTAAGATTACCTCTAATCCCGTTATGGCAACCAACCTCTAACTGTTGCGGCAACTTCAAGTTAACTCCTGCGACAACTTCAAGTTAACTCTAACTTAAATACTCAAAGTACCTAATAAAGTTGCTTCTAGATAAAGCTGAAAGGTAAAAATTGAAAATATCTACTATAATTGAACTAGAATAAAAGACAGACACTTAGAACTGGTTCTTCCATCTGGTTCGTATAACTTCAGTTTCTCATACTTGAATCACACACGAATTGCTTGCAAAATACCTTGCTATTTTGCTCTCAACTCACATTTAACTTTAGCTTTTATGTGTACCTGTAAAGTGAGAACATCTTGTAATTATAGAGTTAGTAGAATAGGAAATAACTAGAATTCCAATGTTATACTCTTCCTTGATGAAAGAGTTCTAGTTATATTCAACTTCTAACTCCTCCCTTATCTTGGATAAAGTTCTCTTCGAGTAAGGAGTCCTTCTCCTTATCATTTATGTATTTTCGATCCGGAGATATCAGATAAAACAGCTTAAGCTTATCTCCTTCACGTGCATCCCATATGCTTGAATCTGCCCTTGTCTGTGTACACTGTGGATGGACCTGATTCATACTTGAGCTCCTTTGTCAATCATCAAAACAACTTCACTTGGTCCAACAAATTTTCTCTTTTTGATGATGACAAACTCTGTGCTTTTCATAAGAATAAGCCATGTTTCATCTCAACTCAACTTCATTTTTTAAGTCACTAATCATCAAGGACCAGGTTCATTAGGTTATAAACATCACAATCCAAAGTAAAAGCACAACATATCTTCCCCCTTTTGGCATCATTGAAAAGTGGTATAATTATGTTAGATAACCATATTTTAATAGAGATTACTCATGGCCACTGGGGTTATTTCAAATGCAATCATGGAATCAAGTATCATTTGTCAATCTAATAATATTAGCCATCTAAGAAGCATCAACAAACAGTTAAAGCACAAAAAACAGTTGATTATCATTGATACTTAGTCATCCACAAGCATAAATAAAAATATAAAAAAATCGGATCATGAGCAGAAACAAAAAAAATCCCATCTGGGTCACTGGTTGGTCTAACTTTTCTTGGAAGGCTTAAGGCTGGGAAGGACCAGGTTCTTGTTGCTTGGCTTGAAGAAGTTTCAGCATATCTTGAAGAATGCCATAATTCTTCTCCTTCTCCTTTGCCAGCTCAGCTTTGAGAGCATCTCTCTTAGTCTCCACTTCTGCCAACCTCTTCTTCAGCCTCTCAATTTCACCATCCTTAGCCCCACTCTCTTGCACCAACGCTCGCAGTTTGCTGTTCACATGTACCTTTTTGGATAAACCAGGTTCTTTGGGTGTGGTGTGGACTTCATAGTCCCAAGCAATCAGAGTGTTTTTCCCAAAATGATCCTTGTTTGTACCAACTTCTCATTTCTTGATGGATACCTTGAAGTGTGCAAGTACAGCCGTGAGAATAAACCATAGGGTATGGCATGAGTTTTGGTGGCAGTCAGAACCCTATCAAGAAGCTGAATAATAAATTCAGTCCAATTGACTTGCCTCCCACTGTCCAAACATTCCATAAGGACCAGATCCATGAATGTGGCAATGTACCTCCTTTCTTGCCTGGGCAGCACAACTTTGTTAACAAATTCGAACAACACTTTGTGGGGTGGCTTCATCTCACTCTTGTATATAGCCTTGGGTTCAAGCTCTTCTTCATTGTCACCAAACTTCCTAGTAATGGAAAGGACAATAGGGAGATTCTCTAGACTTAGACATTCGAGCTTCTTATAATTATTGTACCCTTCAAAAGGTACACCTAAGATCTCTCCCAGTTCTTTATCATCAAAACTCACTATCACCCCCTTTACCATACTGGTGACCCTACCATCTTTGATCTTACGGTTTGCCATGAACTCCACAATCTCAGTTCTGGCCAGCTTTTCATCCATCTGAAGGACCATGTCCTCCCAACCTTGCAATTGTAACTTCTCCAGCGGCATTAACATACATTCCTCCTCTAAGTCCCTGAGGAGTCTACCTTTCAAGATGGTTCTCTTCCCAAACTTAACCATCTTGTCCTTCTTAGCATCAAATTCTTCTTCTCCTTCTCAACTCCATTCTTCTTCCTCGACTATTTTCACTTTTCTTGATTTCAATGCAGACCTGGTTCTTTTAGCCAAGGTAGATAGCTCCGAAGACTTTGTTTTTGAAACAAACTTCTTCGTGGAAGTCTTGGTTTTCTTTGACTTTGGATTCATAACCTCCATTTCTTCCGTCTCCTCTTCATCCAGAAAGACCAGTTCCATATCATCAATTTCAACAGCCTAAACATGCTCAATCACCTTCTTATTTCCCTTAGCAACAACTTTTCTCTTACTTTCTTCTAAGGCCTTTTCTAGTTCAGCCTCACTCTGCTTCTTCTGACTCCTTGTAGCTCTTCCTCTTGTAGGAGGAGTCTCTACAGGGATAGAAGAGGCAACCTTTCTCTTCTTGTTTGCCCTAGCTGTGCTAGGGATTTTAACTCCTGAACTTCCTTTATTTTTTGGATTGTAACTGTTAGTCACTTTTTTCGGTAGGTCTGCGAGGGTTTCCTATTCAGATGGAACAGGTTCTTGGACATCGTTCCCTAATCGAACAAAACCCCTCAGCATCTTCTCCAGACCCACTTCCCCCTTTTTCTTTTATACTTTCTTCTTCTCCAGCAGATTACTCACTCCAAACTACCATTGCTCCTATTTCTTCAGTCAGACTAGCATGAGTGGGCGAACCTTCAGCCACTCCTTTTCCCATACCACTCACAACACCTTGAACACCCTCACTCTTTTTTTTTTTTTTCTTTTTATCTTTACAACCTATTCTCCTAGACTCAGTAGTCTCAACACTAGCCATAGTTCCCACCAGAATGAACACATTCTCCAAATTTGCAGCAACCTCAGAGATGATTTCAGTAGTAATATTTGGGCCAGAAGTTACCTGCTCTGTTTCAGAAGAAATAGCTTCTTCACCCTCAGTAGCAGATTTGAAAGATTCATCTCTTGACTTGCCTTTAATTTTTCATTAATTTTCTTGATTTGTTCTCCTCCACCAACAACCTTGCGAGCAAGCATCTTGACTCTACTTTTCTAAGAGGTTGGCGTGGTTAAAGGCGTGATAGATGGTGTGGTGTGATTTATTTGGGTGGTGATGAAGGATTCTCAGAAGGATTTTCCATTTCTGTGTTTGGGTATGAGAGAGGATGAGTTTGTGTGTGTTAGGAAGATGACAGAAGATGGAGAGAATTTTGACGGCTTGAAATTTAGAAGTTAAGAAACAACTAAAGCCTAATCAATTTAAAGGGGAGGTGTTTAATTGGGTAACGACAGCCTTTTCAGAAGTCTAATCAAACTGGAAGTCAGTTTGAAAAGACGTTGAGGAGTGTCCCTAGAATCTAGGCACTTAATGCAGTTTTGGACTCTATTTGAATGAAACTGCCCAACTTCATAACGGATAAGTTCAAAATAGTTTAGGATTAAATGGGACTCTTCTCTTAATCATGATCAAAATATAATTATTCTGAAATATGCAAAGGTGGAGAATATGTACCAAGTAATCTTGATGAACCAAATTCTTCATTGAGAAATCTCTTGTGTAAGTTTGAATTTTCCAAGAAAATAGAGATGATATCATTAGAGATTAATGAGTTATGTTAGTACATGGAAAAAGAGTATACTGATGAAAAGTATACGACTGAGCAAAATCTAATCTAATTATGTACAAAAATTCACAAAATTTTCTAACCAATATTTTAGGTAGAACTGGTTCCTTTTAGGTGATCTTAATCATCCCTAATTCTAACCTATTTCTTTCAAAATGATCTCTACTTAGAGATTTTGTAAATATGTCAGCTATTTGCTTATCAGTAGCACAAAATTCTACAATGATCAAACCCTTATCATAGTTGTTCCCTTAAAAATAATGCCTAACATCTATGCGGTTAGTTCTCTTGTGATGAACCGGGTTCTTGGTCATACTAATTGCACTAGTGTTATCACAAAATATGGGGATACAACCTACATCAATTCCAAAATCCATTAATTTCTATTTGATCCACAATAATTTAGCACAACATGAGGCAGCAACAACATACTCAGCTTCAACAGTAGATAAGGCCATAGAATTTTACTTTTTGGTGGCCCAAGACACAAGACATGAGCCAAGAAGGTGCGTCATACCTGAGGTGCTCTTTCTATCCACAAGAAAACCTGCATACTCAGCATCAGTATATCCCACTAGGTTGAAATTACTACCTTCTGGATATCATAGACAAAGGTCAGTGGTGCCTTTTAGGTATCTCAAGATCCTCTAGACAACAGTCAAGTGAGACTCCTTTAGATTTTCCTAAAATATATCACAAAGGCATACACTGAAAATAATGTAGGTCTACTAGTAGTGAGATATAACAAAGAGCCAATCATTCCCCTATATAACTTCTGATCAACAGATGAACCAGGTTCATCTACATCCAATTTTGTGGCTGTTGTAATAGGAGTGTCAATTTCTTTGGAATCTTCCATTTTGAACCTTTTTAAGAAACTCTTTTACATACTTGTGCTGATGGATCATAGTTCCATTTGGATTTTATTTAATTTGTAAGCCTAAAAAGAAATTAAGCTCACCCGTCACACTCATTTCAAATTCACTCCCCATTAGTTTAACAAATTCTTTACTTAACTTATCAATAGTTTCTCCAAAGATTATATCATCAACGTATATCTGAACTACCAAGAGATCTTTACCTTTTTCTTTCAAGAATAAAGTATTGTCAATTTTACCTCTATTATATCCATGCTCAAGCAAGAATTTTGATAATCTTTCATACCATGCTCTTGGAGCCTGCTTGAGCCCATAAAAAGCCTTATCAAGCTTGTACACATGATTAGGACATTCCTTGCTTTCAAATTCCGGAGGTTGCTTAACAAACACTTCTTCCTTTAGATAGCCATTGAGGAAGGCACTCTTGACATCTATCTTATGGAGAGTGAATTCCATGTAAGCAACAAAGGCTATGAGGAGTCTAATTGCTTACAATATTGCAACAGGAGTAAAAGTCTCATCATAGTCTATGTCCTCCTCTTGACTATATCTTTGAATCACCAATCTTTCCTTGTAATTGTTCCATCTTCATCAAGTTTGTTTCTGAAGACCCATTTTGTGCAAATTACTGATATGTCATTGGGTCTTGGTACCAGATGCCAAACTTGACTTCTCTTAAATTGGTTGAGTTTATCTTGCATTGCATTCACCCAGTCTGTATCATGCAACGCCTCAACAACATTTTTAGGTTCAACAAGAGATAAAAAGGCATCAAAAGCACAAAGATTCTTCAAAGAGGATCTGGTTTTTATTCCAGAGATTAAATCAGTAATTATGTTCTCAATGGGATAAGAAATTTGATACTTATCAGGTTTCACAACCAGCTGGTTTCCCCTAGATGTTCCTTCAATGTTTTGTTGCTGAGGAGCAGGTTCATGGAAAAGGTCCCTCAGTTTGAGCATCAGTTCCTCTTTGTTCAGTTCTCCCGGTCAGGTTGCCCTAGGTGGAAGAACCTGTTCCATCACCCGTTCCTTCCTCTGGTGCAACTTGAATCTGGTATGTGGTTTCATTTGAGTTTCTTACCAGCCCAATTACTTCATCTTCATATTGCTACCTCTCAGAAAGAATGTCAGTTGTCGCGCCCCTTTTTTCTCGCGAAATCGGGTTTCGACATTTGACAATTCCTTTTGAGAGAAGGGAAAAGGAATTGGTTGTTGGAGAGTCGCCACCTAACGGATTAAGGTGTGTTAGGACATCTATAACAAATAACTCAGATTATACCAATTTGCATCACCAGAGATCGGGTAAGGGCTCAAATTACCTTGAGGGGAAGGTGTTAGGCACCATCGAGGTCCACAACGATGCGTCCCGACCGAACTTAACTTATGTGAATTAGTCTAAGAAAGCGAAGAAACTATTTAATAGGGATGAGGGGGTCCTAAATTTTTTAGCCTATAGGATCACCGCGTGCAACATAAATAATACTTCGTAACTCCCCCGAGACGGGGGTGTTACTCATATTATTCAGCGGACAAAGACTATCATCTCCTCCTACTCGATTACTATCTTTGAGTTTTTACCTAAAGCGCTCTAATCAATTCTAACTCGTGTCCTATGCGTGCACTACCCATCCCTTACCTATGGTCCTGGAGGCATTGGGACCTCTATTTTGGATAGTTCTAGACTTGACCTAAGTTGCTCAAAATTAAAAATACTAAGCGACATACAAAACAGTTAGAACTTTCAAATAGAGACAAATATAGGCTCAAATTAGCTTCCACATATAAACAGCAAATGCATGCAACTGATTAACTTTAGCAGATTTATTAATCGCAGAATCCTATAGGCAGGATATCTATGTGATGTTGAACGAACAAACAGGAAGTCATATATGAAATCAGTTTCTTAACGCGATTGTTAGAGCCTAAACAAATTTGCCTACTGATTTTAGAAAAGTATGATTAAGCCTATTGACATGGTATCTAGGTGCTTTAGGCATTGGTGAATAATGACAGACTATAGGAAAATATCCAGAATTATTTGTTTAATCCTATCGGCATGTTGTCTAGGTGATTTTCGGAATAATTGGCAGTGGTAATCACATAAGCATATTCAGAATTAGTTAATCGAGTCCTATAGGCATGGTTTCTAGTGATGATAAATAGCACAGTATTACATACTCTTAATAGGACGATAATTGAAACTGATTTTACACCCTATAGGCATGATTTCTATAATTAAACTAATTTTAAAACCTATAGGCATGGTTTCTAACACACAATTTCAACAACACAGTACATAAAACCTATAGGCATGATTTCTATAATTAAACTAATTTTAAAACCTATAGGCATGGTTTCTAACACACAATTTCAACAACACAGTACATAAAACCTATAGGCATGATTTCTAACATACAATTTTGGTAACACAGTATAATTCTATAGGCAGGATTTCTAGCATACAATTTTGGTAACACAATACATAAAACCTATAGGCAGGGTTTCAAGCATACAATTTTAACAGCACAATACAATCTTATAGGCAAGATTTCTAGCATATATTTCAACAGCACAATATAATTCTATAGGCAGGATTTCTACCCAGTGAATACGAATGTAAAAAATAAGAACACTTTCCCATTTTACTAATACCCCAGAATTGATATTACAAAAATTATTATAGACCATGTTAATAAATGAATTACAAAATAAAATAAACTATAGAGAGCCTACAACAGGCCCAAATACACCTGGGCAACCCAGGCCTTCAACCCATAACAGCTCCAAGGCTTATATTCACGCAGATACACTAACGAGTGGTGAATGATTCGCCCATAGCACACAGAACCCAAATGTCTAGTGTGTCAGAGTTCCCAAGGGCTTCAAGAACCCAAGGCAGTGCTCACACTAGAGAAAAAATTATCAGAAACAGTTCAAGGGGGATTTGAAACCAAACCCCAATGTGTCAGAGTTCACAAGGGTCTCACATGGACCCCTAGCAGTGCTCACACTGGGGGAGGTCAAGGACAGAACCTAAATAGTCTAAGGATGGGGATTCAGGATGGCATAGGCAGCACATAAAAAGTAGGCAATGGCTAAGGGATATAATTTGAAAAGACATATTTGATTTTAGGAAGCAAACGTAGCAGCGTTCAAAACATAGAGTAGTTGATCAAAAAGGACAGCAAGACATAAAAACATAGGTAGAATTACATTGAAAGAATTAGAAAAACAAGTTGGCAGGATTTACGAAGCTCTTCATGAACAAATGCATAATACTTAACAAGTTAAAGCCTGAAAGGTCTGATTATACTAAGTGTACAGGCCAGTATTAAGGACAAAACCATGTTTACTCATATCAGGGAACAAACAACATGGTAGGAAAACATAAATCTGATAAGTACCCTAGAGTTAAGGAATCACTTGAAAGAGTATGGAATTAAATAGACAAAAGACATGCTAAAGAACACATTATCAGGGCACATAAGTGACAGAAAAGGCCTTAGCACATATTCAAACACATCAAGGCAAAAATTGCAAAGATTCAGAATAAGTGAACTTGTCAATATCACCTATAAGTATTCTAGTGTTAACATAAGAGATTACTTTTAGAATATTCAATTCAAGTGCTTAACAAATATGGAATTAAATGGACTAAAGACATGCTAAAGAACACATTATCAGAGCACATAAGTGACAGAAAAGACCTTAGCACATATTCGAACACATCGAGGAAAATATTGCAAAGATTCAGAATAAGTGAACTTGTCAATATCACCTATAGGTATTATAGTGTTAACATAAGAGATTACTTTTAGAAGATTCAATTCAAGTGCTTAACAAAGTTGCATATAGGAAACAGTTTTAGAAGGAATTAAGCTAAAACACTTAAGAGTATCCATATTATTCAAAATAGGCATAAACAGTCGCATAACTAACAACATTAATTAGAGAACTAAAGAGACTCAAACAAACGTAAAATTGACAAAATCATGCTTAAAAAATAAACTTAAGCACACTGGACCATAGACACAAGTCACATATGCATAAGAATGAAACGGCAAGGGTACAGAACTCACTAGTTAAACAAGAAGTGCAAGAAAAGAACAAAAAACCATAGCGTTCTGAATCAACAATGAGAAGTAAATCCCAAAACTTAATTGCCTTGGCTTTCAGCCGGCAAAGACCATAATGTAGAATAAGAATAATGACAAAATAGAGTTTAAGATTAGTGAGATTAATGCTTTTCGAGTCTCTCCCAAAGGAAGAAAGGGAAAGGGTTTAAATAGCCTTAAACTAAGGCATGCAAATATAGAAACAATCAATCACATTGTTTAAGGAAAAGTTCGGAATACTATTAAGGCAAGTCAATAATCAAACATGTCTAACTAAAGCAAGTAACCACAGAATCAGTAAATGAAAAATAGGATAATAATCGAAACCTTAAAATAAAGTTAGTCGGAGTGCACATAGACAGATACCGAGGAAGAAATCAAAACTACAAGAACCTTTAACAGTTTTGAGCCCTAATTTAGGGCCAATAATTTAGGCAAATAATATAACAAAAAATAGAAGACAGATATACGGAAGGTCGAGATAATTAACCAAAACAGATCTTCGCAAGATCTGAGCCCTAATTTTAGGGCAAAATAAATTAGGCATGGTTTTTTAACGAAAAATCACAAAAACAGACATACAAGAACATAAAAGAGGTTTTAAACAAAAAATGATAAAAATATAAACAGATCTGTAAAAAGATCTAAACCCAAATATTTAGGGTAAATGAGAACAGAGAAAAATCTAAAAGATTCGTACATAGAGAGAGGGAAGACGAACACAGATGAGAAAAGAGGAGGGTTCGAACCGGATTTGGTCCGAAAATAGAGAGATTAGCTTGCCATGTTAGGCAAGCTACTAAATTATACCATAATTGAGTAGCCATTAGTATGATAGAACCAATAAGGCAAGGAAACCCTCAAGGGTTCCATATCTAATGAGAATCAGAGGAGGTTAGGCGATGACGACGACTTAGGGTTCATGAGGGTGAGAGATGAGTTGAGAGGATTCAATGACGGCGGGTGAGCGGGAATGGTAGGGTTTAGGGTTTGGGGGTTAATGTTAAAAGGTGTAGGTTAACAGGGAGCCGTTGATCTTAGGAGATCAATGACCAGGTTTTAAAATGGGAGGGGGGGGGGGTCAGTTAAATGGGTCGCGACCGAGTTAGAGTAATTGGGTCGTTGATTTTGGGCTGGGGTTATTGGGTTAGGCATTTAGGTGTTAGGCTGGGTAACTTGGGCTGGTTCGGGTAGCCTAGGTCCGAAAATAGGAGGAATTTATGGTTATTAGTTAAATACCCATTGATGCGTGGCTAGAATTCATGGTTTTAAGCATTATATACCTTACATTTTGTGTGCTTTTGTGATAAAAATACACGTTATATGTGCATAATGGAGTCTATTTCATGTGTAGGTGAATTGGAGATGGCAGCCGAGCTAAATGGGTGCATAAACATCGAAAATATGCTCAAGAGTCGAAAATGAGTGGCCATAGCCGGGTGTTTTGCCCCTAAAGCCAGGCTGACCCTGGCGTTATCCGGGCGTTTGGCCCCTAAAGCCAGGCTGACCCTGGCGTTATCCGGGCGTTTGGCCCCTAACGCCAGGCCTGCCCAGGCATTAAGGGGGCGTTTGGGGATTAACGCATGGGTGCCTGGTCCGGTCAATTATGAGTTTTGAAGGTTTTAAGTGTTTCCCAGTTTGAATAGAAGTCTCTTACACGTTTAGGGTTTGTCCCAAACATATAAATAGACCCAAAAACACAACTTGAAGAGGAGGATGCCATTCTTGGAGAGAAAACACACACAAGATCATTGAGAAGCAAAGGATTATCAGTTTTCCTTCATCTTATTCTAGTATTTTCCATTTATGCAAAAAAAATGCAATTGTTTAATTCTAGCATGAGTGGCTAAACACCCATTGTTCTGGGGTTGTGGTTTAGCCATGGATATTGTTATTCGACATTAATTTAACCTTGAATATAGTTCACTCAATATATGGTTGTTTCTTCAATTCTGTGTTTAATTGCTTAATTGTTTGGCCAGCAGTTAGGTTCTATATACTATCTATGTTATGCTTGGGAAAGCCGTATATAGATTAGAGAAGAATTGAAGAGAGCGCGATCTTAACCCTTCAGGGGAGCGGATTTGTGGTTAGGATAGGAATATACCTAGTCACCGTGCTTAATTAAACATCGTAATCTTAGTGCGTTCTAATAGATTAATTTCATAGGAATATAGGCGTTAATCTATTGAGAATAGGCGAGTAGTACTTCGGGAGAAGGCTACGAGAGAAATTATCGATTAATTAGCAACCATGAGTGAATTATATGAAAGGGAGAATTAATTAGAATGCAATACGAATGCTGAATTGGTCACAACCCTGGAATATTTGTCTCTACTGAATACACACAACAATAATTGTGTCACTTGATAATTAGTTAGTTCATAGAATTATAGTATAAATTAATACATTCATGGATTTTGTTTTGGCTTGATTAAATAACAATTAGAGTGATTCGAAAAGTAGTTTACACAAGTCCCTGTGGGTTCGACATTCGATTTAACATTATATTACTTGCTACGACCACGTATACTTGCGTGTGCGTCTGGGACCGACAAGTTTTTGGCGCCGTTGCCGGGGACTTGAATATAGACTACTTTTTAGTTACTTGATTTAATTGTTTATTTAATTGAGTCTAACGTCATGTGATTGTTGCTCTAATCTCAGGAACTTCGAGTGAATGCGTAGGGTCAGAAGCCAGGATAGACTTGACGGATTTGACCCTGAACCGGAGAGATCATTTCACAGGAGATTGCGAGAAGCAAGAGATACATCTAATATTCAGGACTTGATCCGATTTCCTGTGAACATGACAGAGGAACAACACATGGTTGTTTAGGAGGTGGCAATGCCCAGTATTGCTAATGTCACCTCCAGCATTGTGAAGCCCAGAATCATTGGGCACTTTGAGCTGAAACAGAGCATGATCCAACTACTTCATGCAAACGGGCAATTTTTGGGTCTTCCACACGAGGATCCACAGCAGCACATTCTGAACTTCTTGGAGATTAGTGATATTATATCACCAACGGGGTCACGCTAGATTATGTGAGGCTCACGTTTTTCCCATTCTCTCTGTTGGGAGAAGCAAAGAGATGGTTAAAGGAAGAACCAGCCAATTCCATTACAACATGAAGTGATTTGGCGAGAAAATTTCTGGCAAGGTTCTTCCCTTCAGGAAAGACTGCAAAGATCAGGAGTGAGATAGTCTCCTTTAGACAGCAAACTGATGAATCTTTATATTCAGCATGGGAAAGGTTCAAGGGGATACTCAGAGACTGCCCTCATCACAATCAGATAAACGAGGCGTTAGTTCACACTTTCATTGAAGGACTCCATCCGCAGACAAAAATTGTGGTAGATACAGTAGCCGGAGGTCAGGTGTTGGAGAAGAATTATGACGAAATATTTGCATTACTGAATAAATTCTCCAAAAGCAATCCAAACTGGCAAGGTGAGATGGGGATAAATATGGTTCAGAAATTACCAGGGGTTCTTGAACTAGATGTGGTTTCAGCATTGTCAGCTCAGATTTCCACATTGACTAACCAAGTCAATCAGATGAACCTGATCATTAACAAGAAACAATTTCAATCAATGCAACATGCCCAACTAGTGCAACAAATTCAGGTATTTTGTGAAGTCTGTGGAGTGGGTCATTCACGTGAGTTATGCCCAGTTAGTCCAAAGTCTGTCTGCTTTGTGGGTAACAGTAATAAGGGACAAGCAAATCAATATGGAAACACCTATAACCCCAACTGGAGAAACCACCCAAACTTCTCTTGGGATGGAAATCAAAGCACTTAGAATAAGTACAGGCATCCAGCACCTCAACAGCAGTACAAACCACCTCAGGTTGAACCATCAACTAGCCTTGAGGAGATTATGAAGAGAATGATGAATGACCAAATTGCTTTCGATCAGAAAATAATGGCTGATCACCAAGCCCAGACTGTAGCAATGAGAAATTTAGAACGCCAAGTGGGGCAACTCGCCAGTTCTCAAAATACCCAACCAACGGGGGCTCTTCCAAGTGAAACTGAAGCTAATCCTAAAGCACCCGTTAATGCTATATCATTGAGGAATGGGAAGCAATTGGAGAAAGTCCAGCCCAATAAGAGAAAGCAGGTAAATTTTGATGAGAGACCAACCATTATTGAATCAACTTCAGACAACCCGAAAGAGCCAGATAAGCCAGCAAAGGAGGCGAGTGCTGAGAAATCCCCACCATTTGTTGCAAGTCCACCCCCTCTATTCCCTTAAAGGTTGCAAAAGGTGAAAGATAATGCAGCAAACAAAAAGTTTCTTGACCTCTTGAAGCAGGTACAAATCCATATTCCACTGGTAGACATTCTATAGGAGGTACCCAAATATGCTAAATACATCATGGGCATTATGGCCAATAAATGAAGGCTGACTGCGTTCGAAACAGTGGCACTCACTGAGGAAGTTAGCTCAAGAATTCAAAGCAAGCTACCTTAGAAATTAAAAGATACAGGTAGTTTTACTATCCAAATCTCAATTGGTAATCATGTAGTCGGGCGAGCTCTGTGCGATCTTGGGGAAAGTATTAATTTGATGCCACTATCTGTGTTCAAGCAGTTGGGATTGGGTGAACCACGCCCAACAACAGTGATTTTACAATTGGCTGACCGCTCCCTAGCCCATCCTGAGGGAGTAATTGAAGATGTGCTGGTTCAGGCGGGATCCTTCATATTCCCAGTTGATTTCATTATCTTGGACTATGATCCTAATTTGGAAGTCCCATTTATTTTGGGGCGTCCATTCCTAGCTACGGGCTGAGCTATCATCGATGTGTGTGAAGGGAAGATGACAATGCGCGTTGGTGATCGAGTGGAGGTGTTTAATGTTTATAAGGCACTCAAGTTACCTCTCCACTATGAAGAACTATCCATGATTTTTGTAGTGGAAAGCAAATCAGAGTCAATGGTTCCCTACTTGAATCCTATTGACCCTCTTGAGCGAGTGTTGGTTGGGGATGCAGAAGACTGTGAGGATGAAACAAGGGGAGATATTGAGAAAATTCTTGAAGTGTCCTGCAGTTACCTCCACAGGCTAGGAAAATTTGAAGAGTTGAGCAAGCCTGTGACTCTAACCCTTCCTAAGCCATCTATTGAAGAGGCTCCAAAGCTGGAACTCAAACCTCTTCCAGCACATTTACACTATGGCTATTTGGGGATCTCTGAAACATTACCCATGATCATCTCATCCAGCCTGACCAATACACAAGAACAAAAATTGCTTAGGGTACTTCGTGAGCAAAAAAAGGCGATTGGGTGGACCATTGCAGATATTAAAGGTATCAGTCCTTCGTTTTGCATGCATAAAATCTTTTTGGAAGATGCAATGCGCCTGAGTGTTGAGCAACAAAGGAGGCTGAATCCCATTATGAAAGAAGTAGTGAAGAAAGAAGTCATAAAATTGCTGGATGCAGGCATCATCTTTCCTATTTCTGACAGCAATTGGGTGAGCCCGGTTCAATGTTTACCCAAAAAGGGAGGGATGACCGTGATTGAGAATGAGAAAAATGAGCTAATTCCTACCCGCACTATTACGGGTTGGAGAGTTTACTTAGATTATCGAAGGCTTAACAAAGCAACCCACAAGGATCATTTTCCACTCCCATTCATTGATCAAATGCTGGATAGGTTTGTAGGGCATGTATATTATTGCTTTCTGGATGTGTATTTAGGTTACAATCAAATTGTCATATGCCTAGAGGATCAGGAGAAAACCACCTTTATTTTCCCTTATGGGACCTTCGCCTTCAAGTGAATGCCATTTGGTCTTTGCAATGCACCAACCACCTTCCAGAGATGTATGATGGCGATTTTCACTGACATGGTGGAAAAATTCATAGAAGTGCTCATGGATGACTTCTCAGTCTTTGGGTCATCTTATGATGATTGTTTGAAAAACCTGAGCATGGTGTTGGCCCGTTTGAAGAAACGAATCTGGTGTTAAATTCGGAGAAGTGTCACTTCATGGTGTAGGAAGGCATATTTTGGGTCATAGAATATCTAAAAGTGGCATCAAAGTTGATAAGGCAAAAGTGGAGGCAGTTGAGAAACTACCTCCACCAAATTCAGTGAAGGGTGTCCAGAGTTTCTTGGGACACGCAGGATTTTATAGGCGCTTTATTACAGATTTCTCTTAAATTGCTACTCCATTGTGCAGGTTGCTGGAAAAAGATATCAAGTTCAATTTTGATGCACCCTGCCTGAAGGCATTTGAGGAGCGGAAGAAGAAATTGGTAACTGCCCCCATAATTGTTGCACCTGATTGGTCAGTACCATTTGAACTTATGCATGATGCAAGTGACCATGCAATTCGGGAAGTGCTAGGACAAAGGAAAGATAAGGTGTTTTCTTCCATCTACTATGCGAGTAAAACCCTTGATGATGCACAATAGAATTACACCACAACTGAAAAGGAGTTGTTAGCTGTGGTGTGGGCCTTTGAAAAATTCCGGGCATACTTGGTGGGCATAAAAGTTATTGTCCACACAGATCACGCAGCAATCAGGTATTTATTTACAAAGAAAGTGTCTAAAGCTAGATTGATGCGCTGGGTTTTATTGTTGCAGGAATTTGATGTGGAGATAAGAGACCGAAAGGGCACTGATAACCAAGTAGCTGACCACCTGTCAAGGCTGGAAAATCATGATCATGTTGAGGAGGGTGGATATATTAAAGAAGTCTTTCCTGATGAGCAAATTTTTGCTATAACCCAAGACCCTTCTCTGTGGTATGCTGATTATGTGAATTATTTGGTGAGTGGGGTACTTTCCCCGAAAATAAAATCTGAAGCAAGGAAAAGGTTCTTACACGATGTGAAGTCTTACTACTGGGATGAGCCCTACCTGTACAAAGAATGTGGTGATCAGTTAATGAGAAAATGTATTCCTGATATAGAAGTGGAAATGGTGTTGTATGATTGTCATGCATCACCATATGGGGGCCATCATGGTGGAGATCGAACAACAGTGAAAGTGCTATAATCTGGGTTTTTTTTGGCCAACACTATTTAAAGATGCCCACGCATTTGTTAAAAGGTGTGACCAGTGCCAGAGAACAGGAACGATAACAAGGAAGCACGAGATGCCTTTAAATAATATCTTGGAGGTAGATATTTTTGATGTATGGGGGATAGAATTTATGGGTCCATTCCCATCATCCAAGAGAAATAAATACATTTTGCTGGAAGTTGACTACGTGTCAAAATGGGTGGAGGAAATTGCATTGTCGACGAATGATGTCATCGTTGTCTCTGCGTTTGTGAAGAAGAATATATTCTCCAGATTTGGTACTCCACGAGCCTTGATTAGTGATGAAGGAACCCATTTTTGCAATCGCTTGTTGAATAACCTTTTAGCTAAATACGGGGTCCGTCATCGAATTGCAACAGCATATCACCCTCAAACAAGTGGACAAGCAGAGGTATCCAATAGAGAAATCAAGCAAATACTAGAGAAAACGGTGAGTATGAACAGGAAAGATTGGGCTGCTAAGTTAGATGACGCTTTATGGGCATACAGAACAGCGTACAAAACACCAATTGGGGCATCACCGTACAAGCTGGTCTATGGGAAGGAATGTCACCTGCCCGTAGAGCTTGAACACAAGGCGTATAAGGCCATCAAGAAGTTAAACATGAACCTTGAAGCCGCGGATGAGAAAAGATTGCTGCAGCTGGATGAATTGGATGAGTTCAGGTTGCACTCATACGAAAATACCAAACTTTACAAAGAAAAGACCAAGATATGGCATGACAAACATATACATCCGCGTCATTTTAAGCCGGTCCAACAGGTACTATTATTCAATTCTAGGCTTAGACTGCTTCCTGGAAAGCTGAAATCGAGATGGTCAGGCCCATTTGAGATAGTGAGAGTCACTCCATATGGTGCACTTGAATTGTGAGCTATACATGGTGAAAGAACATATTTAGTGAATGTGCATAGAGTCAAATATTATTGGGGTGGTACCATAAATTGTGAGAAGACCAAAGTCGTGCTCTCTGATGACTGAGGCGAGGTTCTGCGTCGTGCCACGACGTTAAATCAGGCGCTTCATAGGAGGCAACCTATTGACTTGTTGTAATCGTCGTGCCATGACATTAACTAAGGCGCTTATTGGGAGGCAACCCAATGCTTAGTTAAATCTTAACATAGCTAGAAGTATTTCGTATAATTATAGGTACTAACGAGCTTGCGAGTGCATTCAAGTGAAAGGAGCAGTGTTCTTGCATGACGGAAGGTGAGACAAAGGCCAGGGGGTACCTGGCAATAAGTCCCTAACGCCTGGCTAACGCCAGTGTGGGCTGGGCGTCTCAGCCCTAACGCCTGGCTAACGCCAGGGTGGGCTGGGCGTTTCAGCTCTAACGCCTGGCTAACGCCAGGGTGGGCTGGGCGTTTCAGCTCTAACGCCTGGCTAACGCTAGGGTGGGCTTGGCATTTTAGGTCTAACGCCTGGCTAACACCAGTGGGCCCGGGATTTATGACTAAAACGCACGCCTAACGCCAGGTAAATGTCTTCTTCTTATTTCTTTCATCTCCCAACTCCCTCTCAAGCAAGGGTTTGCTCCCAAGAACACAAACAACAATGAATTGCTCTCACACTCACACTACAAATCATAGATTAACCCACACATCTACACACCTACATCAACTCTTCACCCACACATCTGCACACCCATAGACACACACCCACATCACACACAAATCTGCACGGGCTCAATTTCGGGGTTCACCTCATCAAATTAACACACATCAATCATTGAGGTATGATTTTATCCCTATTCTTTGTTAATTAAAATTGGGTGTTACAATTATGCATGGTGCATTTGTGATTCATGGTGATTCTTTATGGGTTTATGCAATTCATGGTCATATTGTATTATGTTGTAATCTCAATCCCCGAAACCCTTTAGGAATGGGATAAATTTGTTAAACTAAGTGGTATTATGGAACCCCGCCCAGATGTGGGTACATGAGGCAGTCCCTCAATTCCATAAGAGCTCTCATGGCAATGTGCACACCAAGTGCTCGATGTAATGCCTCAATGGAAATACATATCCCATTTGGAGCCCGAGTCTCCAGGAAACAAACCACTAGTGTCATGCATCTTCAACTCCATGAAATGTTAAGTTTGAAGAGGCTCACGAAAAGCCCTTGTGTCAATTATTCATTAACGTACAAAGGTGAAGTCTGAGTAACCTTTGCAAAGCTTATGTTACACACTTTGTGACACCCACTAACTACTGATCAATTGTGCAGGGAAAACAATGCTACCCAGAAGAGCCACTTGCAAAGGAAAGGCCACGTCTTCGGCCCCAGCAAAAAGTAAAGCAAAACTCCCACAACCCCAAAAGAAAAGAAAAGGGGGAGATGCTACTTCCAGTATGACCGGCGAGGAAGCCGTAGCTGCTGTCGTTGCTATGAGACAACAACCCATTGGTGAAAGGGAATATGGTCTCAATAGCATACCAGTAAAATCCAGGAAATGGTATGCACGATGCAAACCCAAGCATGTTCACCCTGAAGGGGCCATTAAGGAAGGGAGTCTAAGATCAAAATTTCCAGCACTTTGGCAGATCATCCATGAGTTGGGATTAGGATATGTGTTCAAGCACAATGGTGACATAAACCTCAACTTAGTCCGATAATTCTATGCAGGGTTTGACCCTAAGGACAAGAACGGATTGGTTCTAATTCGTGGGCACTTTGTGGATTTTTCGGCCAAGGCCATATGCGATTTCCTAGGTGCACCAAATGTTCCGGTGGAGCCTCTAGAGCAATTCATCCGCCATCCCAACTATAGAGAGGTGAGGCACACACTTTGTGGGGTTGATTCTAGGGCTGCTTGGATTCAGGATAGAGCCACAAATCGCCATAAAAGGTTTCCCAAGAAGAAAATGAAGGCTGAAACCCAGGTGTGGCTTAAAATGATTAATGCACGGATACTACCATGAAACCATGACACCTTAATCAGCCGAGAGAGGATTTGTGTGCTCTACTTCCTCATGACGGGGTAGAGAGTGAATGTGGGCCAGCTGATGCGCTATCAAATGGGGTTGGTGCGTTCGAACAATAGAATTGATCGAATACCATTACCAAATTTCATAACTCAGTTCCTGCTAAATGAGAATGTAGCGGTTGATCCCAACATTGACCATACCATTGATCAATTCCCACGAGAGACTGATATCAATGGCATAAGACTGAAAGAAGAGCCTTCACTGACCAATGCAGAGTGTAATGTGCGGGATAATAACTTCATGGCCCATCTTTATGGGATGATGGATTTGCAGTTGCGAATAGGAGGTCGGTCGGCGTCAGTTGATGAGAGAGATGAGTTGGATCAGAGATACCCGCTCAATGTTCACGCGCATCAGATGATTGGAGCAGGTGAGGGATACAGGCTCCCTGATGATGAGGATATCAACACTCCTGATGACTCTGATTCAGAGCCGATGCGCTCGGATGAGGAAGATGATGAAGAAGATGAGCATGAGGAAGACTGGAGAGCGTCAGATGATGATGACGCTGAATGATCAGGGAGTTTCTTGTACCTTGCTTCTATTACTGATTTTGTCTCTATATGATGCACTGGGGACAGTGCATGACTTAAGTGTGGGGTGTTGTATTTTGTTGTACTTACGAATTGTGAAATTGTTGTAACGTATGTGGGTTCGTGTTGTAGTTTTGTATTCATGATAGTAAATGATTTTATTTCTTTTAAGTTTTTGTAGTTTTTTATATATATAAATATGTGGACTCTTCCCGACGATGGATTTCCTAGATAGCTCTCTTGAGGGAAGTAAGTCTAAAGAAAATACCAAAAAGATTTTTGTTTTAGGTAGTGTAGTAATTCCCCCTTGGTTTTTCTTTGGACCGCGGTTCTTTTCCAAGGGTGTAATTTGAACCGGGTAATTTAAATTAATTTTGTTTTTATTTAGATTAGTTAGGAAGAAACTGAGTAAATTAGAGATACCCTATGACATGTTTGATGCCGACATATTAGGTTATTACATACATTCTGCTTTCCCTGATATTTGGTTTGACATGTGATGCCTGAGTAGGAATAAATAGCCTATTTTGTGACGCCTTAGCTCAGTTGTTTGACTTGTATTCTACATAGTGTAATATTGCTTAATTCTCTCAATTTCGTGTGCTTTCTTGACTTGAGAGTTGAATAAAACCGCTGTGATTGAGACATGTGCAAAGTGTGAGTGAGGTTTAGTTATTTTCTATGCTATCCTGTGTAGTCTAGAACTTGCCCCGTGTGTTAATTAAAGCGAAATTATAGTTTATCCTAGTCTAGGGGATGCCATAGGCATTTTTCTTGCTTGATCATGGATGTGCTTGTGACATAAGAATACATTTTCCATTGCTAGCCCCTTTGAGTCGTTTGACCTTTTCTTTGGTACCCACATTACAAGCCTTACCCCTATTTTGTTCTTAAATTGAGATTTTTTCACCTTTTCCTCCTAAGTCACTTAGTCGCTAAAAGAAGTAAGGTGAGATATTGGGGAGTAGCTTTTGAGTGGAGCCATGGAAAGGCCTGTTAGTGCACAAACAAAAATTGTATTCAAAAAATCCACTAGTCATTGAATCTTCATGTATGGAGTGTGTGTAGGAAAGAAGAAGAAAAAAATATGATAATAAAAGTATGTACAAAAGATACACACCTCCAAGATTTTATTAATTTGTGCTAGTGAAAATATAGAAGTGCTTAATTGAAAAAAAGGCTATGTTGAATATGAATTNGATGCATATGAATTCTTTGTGAGAGTGAGGGCATTTGTTCAATATTGTGTGATGTCCTTAAATAATGTTCAAAAGCATATTTGAATGTGTGGACTAGTTATATTCAATCTTTTGTTGTTGATGAGGGCACGTGATCTCATGAACGATTGATAATGTCGTAAATTTCTTGTTGGGTAGGTGCATGAATTGAGAGGGCTTAGTAGTTGCAAGTCGACTCTTGAGGTTGGGTGGTTGCAATTAGGTTGTTGGTATGATTGATTTAATTGTTATACTTGGGCATGTTTAAAGAAGGGGAAGAATGTGAAATTTGTATGTTCATACTTGATTGCCGGTGTCGATCATAGTTAAGGGATAATGTGTGTGATTGAAAAGTAAAATACTCCTTGTTAATGAAATGTGTACGTGTTGAAGGATATTGCTCGAGGACGAGCAATAATCTAAGTGTGGGGTGTTGATGCGTGGCTAGAATCCATGGTTTTAAGCATTATATACCTTAAATGTTTTGTGCTTTTGTGATAAAAATACACATTATATGTGCATAATGGAGTCTATTTCATGTGTAGGTGAATTGGAGATGGAAGCCGAGCTAAATGGGTGCATAAACATCGAAAATATGCTCAAGAGTCGAAAAGGGGTGGCATAGCCGGGCGTTTGGCCCCTAAAGCCAGGCTGACCCTAGCGTTATCCGGGCGTTTGGCCCCTAAAGCCAGGCTGACCCTGGCGTTATCCGGGCGTTTGGCCCCGAACGCCAGGCCTGCCCAGGCGTTAAGAGGGCGTTTGGGGATTAACGCCTAGGTGCCTGGTCCGGTCAATTCCGAGTTTTGAAGGTTTTAAGTGTTTCCCGGTTTGAATAGAAGTCTCCGACACGTTTAGGGTTTGTCCCAAACATATAAATAGACCCAAAAACACAACTTGAAGAGGAGGATTCCATTCTTGGAGAGAAAACACACAAGATCATTGAGAAGCAAAGGATTATCAATTTTCCTTCATCTTATTCTAGTATTTTCTATTTATGCAAAACTTATTCAATTGTTTAATTATAGCATGAGTGGCTAAACACCCATTGTTCTGGGGNGAATATAGGCGTTAATCTATTGAGAATAGGCGAGTAGTACTTCGGGAGAAGGCTACAAGAGCAATTATCGATTAATTAGCAACCATGAGTGAATTATATAAAAGGGAGAATTAATTAGAATTCAATACGAATGGTGAATTGATCACAATCCTGGAATATTTGTCTCTACTGAATACACACAACAATAATTGTGTCACTTGATAATTAGTTAGTTCATAGAATTATAGTATAAATTAATAAATTCTTGGATTTTGTTTTGGCTTGATTAAATAACAATTAGAGTGATTCGAAAAGTAGTGTACACAAGTCCCTGTGGGTTCGACATTCGATTTAACATTATATTACTTGCTACGACCACGTATACTTGCGTGTGCGTCTGGGACCGACACCCATTTTTAATTAATATTATTTGTGCAAAAAAAAATAGTTAACAACAATTATTTATCACTATAAAAATATAAAAAGTTATTTTTGCATAGATAAAGTAATTATAAGTGTATATGGGCTATTATTGCAAAATGTGCAATTTTAGCCTAAAAATGCAAATGCAATTATAATAAATGCACCAAAAATATTTAAAATTTAATATGGATATAAATGATGAAGTTAGATGATAAAATCATCATAAAATTTATTTGTGATTCAATTAATGATTATTTATTTAATAAACTACGGGAATAAATTGATTTAAAAATCTTTAAAATTATAAAAAAAATACTTGCATGTGTTTATGAATCAAATGATGATGCATATGCACTTCTTTTGAAAGTATATATGTATATTTGAAATATACGAGGTAAAAATTGGGTATCAACAGCTTCCCCTCTTTATCCGGGAAGGATGAAAAAGTTATCGGGTAAAAAAAATGATGACCGATTTTGACCGAATAGAGTGGTTTGAAAGATATAGGCCGCACTCTTGCTTCTAAGCTGCCTACATATCCCTGGTCTTGCAGGAATCAGGACGTGTGTAGTTCTGGATTCAGCGGTGAAATGAACTGGTGGAGTTATTGTAAGAGTGGACAGAATATTCCGGGTGGGATCAATTGGGATTTGAAAATGGTTATGGGTAAGTGAGACTGGGTAATGAATGATGATCGGTTACGTTTGAAATAATTGGAGGATATGGGCATTGAGTGAGAACTGGAGCAAAGATTGCTCCCGTTAGGATAACGGTTACCTTCCGGATCGCCTGCAAACTCAAAACACAATATGTGCATATAGATTTTCATAAATTTAAACATGATGCAAATTCCTGTTGGACCATGAAGATTGTCTTTGTACGGTGAGGATGACGTCATTAGACCATGATGTCCCGGGCCATGAACTGTGCGGTAAGGAATTCGCAGGCCATGAAATGATGTTCTCGGGCTATTGAAGATAGTGCCTCCGAACCATGATGCCTTTTAATAATGATGTGCAATATTGAGAGGTCCTCAGGCCATGACATAGTGTCTTCCGGCTATGAGGATGATGCCTTCAGACTATGACGCCTTCGGACAAGTCGACTATATATCAGCCCATGAGATGCAGAGACATGATGCCAGAAATAATAATAATAAGATAGAGCTTAGCCTTGCGTAGAGTTGGGAGCAGAGCTTAGTCCCGAAAGAAGAGAATAATGCAAGGTTTGAAATAGAGCAACATTTGTGTAAAGGTAGATAATGCTCAGTCTCATGCGAGGCTTGGGAAAAGGCTTAGTCCAACGGAAGGAGAAGGCAATGCTTAGCCTCATGCAGATAGGGAGGCAGGGCTTAGCCTCATGTAAGGATTGAGACAGTGCTGAGTCTCATGAAGCCAGTGCTTAGCCTTATGCAAATACAGAGGCAGGGCTTAGCCTCATACAAGGATCGAGATAGTGCTTAGTCTCATGAAGGCAGTACTTAGCCTTATGCAAATAGAGAGGCAGGGCTTATCCTCATGCAATAATTGAGATAGGGCTTAGTCTCATGCAAAGAGAAGGCAGTGCTTAGCCTTATGCAAATAGAGAGGCAGGGATTAGTCTCATGCAAGAATTGAGACAGGGCTTAGTCTCATGCAAAGAGAAGACAATGCTTAGACTTATGAAAATAGAGAGGCAGAGCTTAGCCTCATGCAAGAATTGAGACAGGGCTTAGTTCATACAAGGATCGAGAAAGTGTTTAGTCTCATGCAGGGAGAAGGCAATGCTTAGCCTTATGCAAATAGAGAGGCAAGGCTTAGCCTCATGCAAGAATTGAGACAGGGCTTAGTCTCATGCAAAATGTAATAGTAAGAGTGAAGTATTCTTTGCTGGAAATATGTTTATGGTGGCGATTATGTTTTTGTGACGATGCTTATGACGATGACATATTCCTGCATCCAAAGAAAATTACTGAGTTTATCGGGAGAGGTTGGTTCGTGACTTCGTCTACTTGCTTTGCTCCACTCTGCCCAGGGGTCCTGTTCAAGTCACCATGGGTAGAACTTGACTAAAATAAAATTTCTTTTCAAAAAGTATGCGGGTATGGTTTTCAAAAACATAGTAATATGCAGATTAAGAAATCAATTAGATGAACAAGTGACTGTGACGTTATCATAGACATTGCGACCTCCTTGCCATAGAATTTTGAGGGTCCTCCTCAAAAAATTTCCCCAGTTATCTAAATGATCTTCTGGCTGCTCTGCATGCAATGTCGTTGGCTGAATTTGTTTCAGAATGTTGAGGGTCCTCCTCAAAATTCTGCCCCAGTTTCTGATTATGGGGAAAATTATTGAATTGTGACCGAACCCACAAGGCTGCCTATGTATCCCCTCTTAAATGGGATTTAGGTCAAGTGTAGTTCTATTACATCATATGAAGAAATGCAAATAGATTTACACATAGTATCTTTTGACTGCGTCTGAGTTGATAGGCTTTGGCCAGATTTCTCCATCCATTTCTACGAGTATGAGTGCTCCTCTTGTTAGTACCCTGTGAACCATATAAGGGCCTTGCCAGTTGGGTGAGAATTTCCCTTTTACTTCATCTTGATATGGAAACATTCGTTTCAACACCAGTTGTCCTAGTGTGAATTGTCTAGGTTTGACCCTTTTATTGAAAGCTCTAGAAAAGTTCTCAACTTCTCTGACAATTTCCTCAGGTATTGCATCTTCTTCTTCTATCTCTTCCGAATCACTATCCTTATGTTGTGTTGTCTCATTACATGCCACAGTCATTGATTCATCAAGGTAAGAAATAGTCATGTTATGGAGGATTAAATATGAAATATAATGATAACAAAACATCAAATTATTGATAAAATGCTGAAATTTTGAACAAAGTAACGTTTAAATGACTTCAAACATTATTTTCCAAAACAAAATACTGAAAGAAAGATGATTTTTTAAACAGAATGCTCAAAAGAATTGTTTTTCAAATAACACTAGTAGCCATGCTACCCCGAGACTCGTCTGGCCCTGGATGGTGTGGCGGTTCAATTTCTAAGAACTGCTCCCCTCTCCATTGTCTGGATGATAAGGCCTTCTTCCTCCTCCTCCTCAAATATCACATTGCAGTCCATATCTTCGTCTTCCAAGAAAAGGTTCCTTAGCCCCGCCAAAGCTTCTTCTTCTTCGGATCCCCATATTGTATCGGCTTGATGAAAGGATTGACTCAGATATGGCACTAGCTGCTTAAGAGGGTAATAGGGACCACGCATGGCGGCGACCAATCATCATATTCTTTCTAGGTATACGGATATCCAAGACCAAAAGTTGTACCATGACATTTCAGCTGTATTGGCTTGGTAATGCCTTTGAGTTTCTTCCCAAGTCCTTTGCCGGGTTCATACCCCGACCATGCCACTATGCTCTCTATTTTGTTGCTCCACCATTTATCTTTCTCAATTGCATTGACACGCTCGATGCGGTGATAAGTGTCTCCGCCCAACTTCCTTCTATTCTCCACGACCTGAACAGTTTGGTTGATATAAATGGGAGTTCTCCCATCTCCTTGAATGATTACTTCTTGATGATTCCATTAAAATTTAACAGTCTGGTGCAAGGTGGACGCAACAGCCCCAACGACATGTATCCAAGGTCGTCCTAACAGCAAATTGTAGGAGGCGGATATGTCTAGCACCTGAAATTCAACACTGAACCAAGTAGGACCCATCTACAAGCTTAAATTGGTTTCCCCAATTGTGGTTCTTTGTGACCCATCGAATGCCTTCACATTCATAGTCCCTTCTTATTTAGAGTTGCCAATTGACAGATGTTGTGGCTGGATCCTTCGTCTATCAAAACCCTGGCAATGAACTTATCCTCGCATTGTACTGTGATGTGCAGTGGCCTGTTATGGCTCAATCCCTCTAGCGGAAACTCATCTTCGTGAAAGGTGATCTTGTGGCTCTCCAGCACTTGCCCCACCATGTTGGCCATTTCCCCACTGGTGATATTGTTGGGCATGTACGCTTCATTCAACACCTTCATCAGAGAATTCCTATGCGCCTCAGAATTTTGCAGCAGTGATAGGATGGATATCTGGGCGGGAGTTTTGTCCAGATGGTCTACCACAGAATATTCCTTTGCATGTACCTTCCTCTAGAGATCATCCGGACCGATTTCAATGATGGGTTGTTTGGCAGCGACTTCCTTACTTGTTCCTCCCAAATTCTCAGGTGTATAGATTCTTCCAGTTCTGGTCATCCCTTGTGCAGCACCAGGCTCTTCCATTTTTGCTTTCCCTTTCCTCCTGGCTTCGGCAACATAATCCCAAGGTACAACATTGGATTTAAAGGGCAGTGTGGATGCTACCGTCATAGTGAAGGGTGTGGTAGCTGCAAGTATTGTCACTTCGATTTCGAACGGAGTTGATGCGGCTACCTCAATTTCGACTGGTGGTTGTACCTGTACCACAATAGGAGTGAGTGCGACTTCAGGTTTCTTAGGGTCATCACCTTCCCGAATAAGCTCAATTGACCCTTCAGGATCCCATTCTTCATCAGTTTCTATCACATTTACTCCTTCGCCCCTATAGTCCGGGAGAGGGTTGTTGCGGACATTGAGCGCGACTTCCTTTGCTTGTATCACTTTGTATCAATCAGTGTCTGAAACTTGCCTTTCAGAGTGCGGCATTCATCAATGGTATGTCCCTTCATTCCGAAATGGTATCCACATATTTTGTTTGGGTTGACCCACTGGGAGGAGTTTTCCATGGCAACAGCGGGAATAGGGTGACATATCCGGCAGCCTTTAGTCTTTCATATAGTTGATTGATGGGCTTAGCAATAGGGATATATTTTCTGGGTGGTCTGCGATCAAAATTGGGTCTGGGTTTTTGTTAGTTTTGACGAGCTGGAGGTGAATGATAATAGGCTGGTTGGGTGTTATAGCTGTGCTAGGCGGTAGCAGGTTGAGGATATCTGGGAGGTAAAGGTTGGTATGCGGGTAGAGGTGTTTGGTATGTGAGTGGAGATTTTGGGCCTTGGGCTACCTTCATTGCCCCTATTTCTTTCTTCTTTGATATGCTCCCGACTGTAATGTTTTGTTCGTAGCCTGCAACGCCTCAAAATTGGTTATCATTCCGCTCTTGGTCCCTTCTTCAATCCTTTCCCCGAGTTTGATGATGTCGGAGAATTTGTGATTCTTGATGACCATTAACCTCTTATAATATTGTGGATCCTGGGCCCTGACGAAGAATTTGTTCATTTGCTCTTCTTCCAATGCCGGCCTAACCTTTGCAGCTTCTGACCTCCATCGAGTAGGATACTCGGGGAAAGTTTATGTTGGTTTCTTCTTGAGGTTCTGTATGTATAAGACGTCCGGCACATTTTCTGTATTGAACTTGAATCGATCCATGAAGTCTGATTCCATGCTTACCCAATTAACCCACCTTACCAAGATAGGGAGTCTCCAGTGAGACTTCTCATGAACAACTTCATGCAAATCCTTTCATCCTTCCCAACTCCCATGAGCTTGTCACAGTATGTCCTCAATGTACTTTCGGGTCACCTGTCCCGTCAAACATCTCGAACTTAGGAGGTTTGTAACCCTCCGGTAGTTTTACGTCTGGATGAATACATAGATCCTCATAATTCAGACTTTTAATCCCTTTGCCTCCTTCAACACCCTGGACTCGGGTTGTGAGCTTCTTAATCTCCTCTTCCATATTCTTGATTAGCAGGTCCTTCTAGGCGGATTCTGGTGTGTATGAGATTGGTTGAGTGAAGTGGGGTAAGGTTTCTACGTACATGGGATTGTTTTGGTGGATGCCGGGGGTTTGAGTGTAGTGGTGATCATTAGTTGAATTTTTCAGATCGGGGATAGGTTTTGGGGTATGTTGAGGAGTATAGTAAGTAGTGGTTTGCGGGTATTGAGTTGAAAGATGTTGGTGTTGAGGAGGGGTTGGTACTGGTAGAGGATTGGGATTTTGGGGAGGTGTTGCGTATTGATGGGATGCGGGAGGATTTTTCGGACGTTGGTTTGGTGTGTTTTGAGGTGGTACTGGGTTTTGAGTGTTTTGCTGGTTGATGTCTGGGACGTTTAAGGTGAGGAAGAGGTTTGCCAAGTTTTGGACCTGCTCAAGCTCCCCTTGTAATTCTAGTATCTTCTGCTCCAACCGTAAGACAAAATCATTCTATGCCGGAGTACCCCGACCGTCTAAAGTCTCAACATGCTCTGCATGTGTAGCGTTGTCTTTCCTGACACCACTCATATCATCCATTTTAGCTTTTCCCTTACTTTTCGGATCGCTTGGAGGAGGAGGAGGTGGAGGGCCTCTGGATCTGGTGTGATAAATACTGATGATGCCAGTATGTGCGAACCAACCTTAGGGGATGGGAATAATAAAAAATAAATAAAAACAAAAAGGTAAACAAGTTAGTAAGGATTCTGAAAAGGTATTTGCAGTATTTAAACACGTATTGCGGAAATATAAATGTGCGTCCTAATTTGGGACCCTCGTTGTGCCCGAGGTAGGCCTAGTGACATGTAGATTTGGAGAAATTTAATGCTGATAACTGCCTCATTTCACTAATGTATTAAATAAGATGAACCTAAACGAAAATAAGTAAATGAGTCACTAATGGCATTTGCCTTATTACATTTGAATTCCAAAACGACTCTAAAAAAATAAATAATCCTAATCTACTTGGCCTCAGAGGGACCTTCTCCAAGCTTGGCCTTCTTGGCTCCGTCAATCAGATTCCCAAGGTCGCGCATGTCCAGCAGTAGATACACCCTTTCTAGGTGTCATCCTTCGTTTCCCTCTGCATTCTGATAGTTTATGACTCTTTTCCTCATCTTCCCCTCTAATTCCATTAGACCATGCTCCATATATTCCAACCTTTCTGTCGACTTTGTAGCCATTTCCCTCTACTCGTTAATTGACTATATGTCAATCTTGTGTTGTTCCAAATGCCTGGCCTCGGACTCGAGGACTCTTTTGCGTAGCCTCTTATACTTCACATGTGCTTCATCTATGACCCTGTTTCCTTGACCGACCCCTGGCTCGACTATTCCTGTTATGCTATCATTCAACCATGATGGGTAGAAGTACACATGACATGCGTGGTATCGATCTGGATCGATGGTATCCTTTTCCACAATAATCTTCAAATGCCACATGTGATGGGCCTTACATTTGTATGGAATGGCATCATCTTGAAAATCTGCTTTGTAATGACCCATTTTGGAGACTCGCGGTATGACTTGTTTTCTACCAGCTTGTCTCATGACCCTGATAGAACATAGGGATATATGCCCTTTAACCCAATCAACACCAAATGCGGAACATTCCTGGATCTGATGATGAATTCGCTAGTAGGGAACCACTCAAACATCCAATGAACCTTGTCCTCGGTCAGATTGTTGAAAAACTGTACCTATTCTATAGGATTCTCTGGTTGTGCAAACCTGTTTGGGATGAAGGTCATTCTTTTCGGATGGTGGAAAGCTATGTGGTCATTCCATGGTCTTTGTGGGAATTCTTGACGATATTGGCCTCTCTGAAGATGTTCCAACAACCAAATCTGTAGCAGCAAGTTACAACCCTCAAAATGCTTGAACCCCTTCTTGCAACGATCCAGAGCTCGGTATATTTCTGCTACAATCATTGGAACAATAGTATATGTTTTCCCTCGATCCCTTCCATTAAATCTTTGGTTACCATGGCCAACCTAGTGTGAATCATGTCCCCTTAACTTGGAACACTATCATACCCAGAAAACAAATGATGAATACGAAAACCCTACAATGAGTCAAACCCAAGGAAGTGATGGAGAATTCATCATGAAAAATGCAATAAGATTTGTTGTGTTCGTTTGTAGAGGAAGTCAAAGGGTATGTAGGACTTCTTCAAGCATTCTAAGTCATCATTCTTTCTCAGACCCATCATTTTCAGAAACCCCCTGGGAGTGGGATTTTCTGGTACTAACAGACCGGGACTATCCCAGGGTAATCCAGTGAATCCTCCTATTTCCTCCAATAGAGGAGTCATTTCTATATTGCCAAAACGGAATACAACCCTTTCTCCATCCCAGAACATGGTAGCAGCCTCGATCAACATGTTATTTAGCTGGATGTCTAATAAGGAGGGTAAGTTTTCGAGAACCCTTTTCACGTGATTTTTGTCGATTGGTGAAAGGTTTTTCCACCAATCCAGCAATAACGGTGGTATATTTCAGACCATGCTGAACCTGGGGACTCTGTGCCTCATTTTCTGCAAAATAAACAAAGTTAGACCCTTTCCCCCTCCGAATTCGACTACTTACACATTAACAATTAGCATATCGGCATTTGTTTCTCCAAATAATGCACGTATTGTGGTTGCGCCCGTTGGGATTATGGAAATCCCAGTAGGCTTTGGACAGGGTTTTCTTAGAGGGTTATTATGCGAATAACATATTAACCCATGCTAGGTTTGATCATGATTCATGTACAATTATTATCAGAGTAAGGTTTTTATAAAAATCTAGACTGGTACCCCCAAGCGGACAACTTGAGGGGGAAAGGTACGAAACTATCGACTGCACCGATGATCGACTGGTTTTACCGTAAATAAGCATTTCCAAATTAAAAGGGTAATATAGGAAGAGCGCAGACACTCATCAAGTGCCGTTATGATATTAATTACGCACGAGTGGGATATGATGTTGAGCATGTATTTATGAAAAAAGGAAAATAACACGTTGTCAATTATTTGCACTATGAAAATGGTAAAATGCGGTATTGAATAATTGTAAAGACAGGAAAGAAAGAAAACAAATATAGGAGTTAGTTTCCATAACAAAAAAGCGATAAAAACAAGAAAGAGGGAATTTAGTGAGTATAATGTTGCAGTCAAACTAAACGAAGGACGACAAATAAGTTCATATAAAGTGGGAATGGGAAAGGGATGTGCAAGTATTAGCAAAAATAATAAAGACATGGTTATCGGAAAATACTAATTCAAAAAATAAGTTCGTTATGGTAAGAGCCTAAGGATATCCCCAGCAGAGTGATCATGTTGTCCCGCCCCTTTTTTCTCGCAAAATCGGGTTTCGACATTTGACAACTCCTTTTGAGAGAAGGGAAAAGGAACTGGTTGTTAGAGAGTCGCCACCTAACGAAATAAGGTGCATTAGGGCACCTATAGAAAATAACTCAGATTATACCAGTTTGCATCACCAGAGATCGGTAAGGGCTCAAATTACCTTGAGGGGAAGGTGTTAGGCACCCCTCGAGGTCCAATACGGTGGGTCCCAGCCGAACTTAACTTATGCGAATTAGTCTAAGAAAGCGAAGAAACTATTTAATAGGGATGGGGGTTCCTAAATTGTTAAGCCTATAGGATCACCCCGTGCAACATAAATAATACTTCATAACTCCCCCGAGACGGGGGTGTTACTCATATTATGCAGTGGACACAAACTATCATCTCCTGCTACCCGATTACTATCTTTGAGTTTTTATATAAAGCGCTCTAATCAATTCTAACTCGTGTACTATACGTGCACTACCTGTCCCTTACCTATGGTCCTGGAGGCTTTGGGACCTCTATTATGGATGGTTCTAGACTTGACCTGAGTTGCTCAAAATTAAAAATATTAAGCGGCATACAAAAAAATTAGGACTTTCAAATAGAGACAAATATGGACTCAAATTAGCTTTCACATATAAACAGCAAATGCACGCAACTGATTAACTTTAGCAGATTTATTAATCGCAGAATCCTATAGGCAGGACATCTATGTGATGTTGAACGAACAAACATGCAGTTATATATGAAATCAGTTTCTTAACGCGATTGTTAGAGCCTAAATAAATTTGCCTACTGATTTTAGAACAGTATGATTAAGCCTATTGACATGGTATCTAGGTGCTTTAGGCATTGGTGAATAATGGCAGGCTATAGGAAAATATCCAGAATTATTTGCTTAATCCTATAGGCATGTTGTCTAGGTGATTCGCGTAGTAATTGACATTGGTAATCACAGAAGCATATTCAGAATTAGTTAATCGAGTCCTATATGCATGGTTTCTAGTGATGACAAATAGCATAGTATTACATGCTCTTTATAGGACGATAATTGAAACTGATTTTATACCCTATATGCATGATTTCTATAATTAAACTAATTTTAAAACCTATAGTCATGGTTTCTAGAACACAATTTCAACAACACACTACATAAAACCAATAGGCAGGATTTCTAGCATACAATTTTGGTAACACAACACATAAAACCTATAGGCAGGGTTTCGAGCATACAATTTCAACAGCATAATACAATCCTATAGGAAGGATTTCTAGCATATAATTTCAACAGCACAATATAATCCTATATGCAGGATTTCTACCCAGTGAATACGAATGTAAAAAATAAGAACCCTTTCCCATTTTACTAATACCCCAGAATTGTTATTACAAAAATTATTACAGACCATGTTAATGAATGAATTACAGAATAAAATAAACGATAGAGAGCCTACAACATGCCCAAATACACCTGGGAAACTCGCCCTTCAACCCATAACAACTCCAAGGCTTATATTAACAGAGACACAATAACCAGGCGGTGAATGATTCACCCATAGCACACAGAACCCAAATCTCTAATGTGTTAGACTTCCCAAGGGCTTCAAGAATCCAGGGCAGTGCTCACACTAGAAAAAAAATGATCAGAAACAGTTCAAGGGGGATTAGAAACCAAACCTCAATGTGTTAGAGTTCACAACGGTCTCACATAGACCCCGAGCATTGCTCAAACTGGGGGAGGTCAAGGACAGAACCTAAATAGTCTAAGGATGGGGATTCAGGATGGCATAGGCAGCACATAAAAAGTAGGCAATGGCTAAGGGGAAGAATTTGAAAAGACATACTTGATTTTAGGAAGCAAACATAGCAGAGTTCAAAACACAGTAGTTGCTCAAAAAGGAAAGCAAGACTTAAACACATAGGCAGAATTACATTGAAAGAGTTAGAAAAACAAGTTGGCAGGATTTACAAAGCTCTTCATGCACAAATACATAATACTTAAAAAGTTAAATCCTCAAAGGTCTAATTATGCTAAGTGTACAAGTCAGTATCAAGGACAAACCAATGTTTACTCATATCATGGAACAAACAGCATGGTAGGAGAACATAAATCTGAGAAGTACCCTAGAGTTAAGCAATCAATTGAAAGAGTATGGAATTAAATGGACTAAAGACATGCTAAAAACACATTATTAGGGCACATAAGTGACAGAAAAGACCTTAGCACAGATTCGAACACATCAAGGCAAACATTGCAAAGATTCAGAATAAGTGAACTTGTCATATCACCTATAGGTATTCTAGTGTTAACATAAGAGATTACTTTTAGAAGATTCAATTCAAGTGCTTAACAAAGTTTCATATAGGAAGCAGTTTTGGAAGGAATTAAGATAAAACACTTAAGAGGATTCATATTATTCAAAACAAGCATAAACAATCGCAGAACTAACAACATTAATTAGAGAACTAAAGAGACTCAAACAGACGTAAAATTGACAAAATCATGCTTAAAAAATAAACTTAAGCACACTGGACCATAGACACAAGTCACATATACATAAGAATGAAACAACAAGGGTACAAAACTCACCAGTTAAAAGAGAAGTGAAAGATAAGAAAAAAAAACCACAGCGTTCTGAATCAACAATAAGAAGGAAAGCCCAGAACTTAATGGCCTTCGCTTTCAGCTGGCCAAGACCACAATGTAGAATAAGAATAATAACATAATAGAGTTTAAGACTAGTGAGGTTAATGATCTTCGAGTCTCTCCCAAAGGAAGAAAGGGAAAGGGTTTAAATAGCCTTAACTAAGGCATGCAAATATGGAAACAATTAATCACACTGTTTAAGGAAAAGTTCGGAATACTATTAAGGCAAGTCAATAATCAAACAGGTCTCACTAAAGCAAGTAACCACAGAATCAGTAAATGAAAAATATGATAATAATCAAAACCCTAAAATAAAGTAGTCGGAATGCACATAGACAGATACTAAGGAAGAAATAAAAAATACAAGAACCTTTAACAGTTTTGAGCCCTAATTTAGGGCCAATAATTTAGGCAAATAATATCACGAAAAATAGAAGGCAGATATATGGAAGGTCGATATAATCAACCAAAACAGATCTTAGCAAGATTTGAGCCCTAATTTTAGGGAAAAATAAATTAGGCAAGGCTTTTTAAGTAAAAATCACAAAACAAACATACAAGAACATAAAAGAGGTTTTAAACAAAAAATGATAAGAATATAAAAATATCTGTAAAAATATCTAAACCCTAATATTTAGGGTAAATGAGAATAGAGAAAAATAAAATCTCAAATATTCTTACATAGAGAGAGGGAAGACGAACACATATGAGAAAAAGGGAGGGTTCGAACTGGATTTGGTCCGAAAATAGAGAGATTAGCTTCCAATATAGGGCAAGCTACTAAATTATATCATAATTGAGTAGGCAGTAGTAAGATAGAACCAATAAGACAAGGAAATCCTCAAAGGATTCCATATCCAGTGAGAATCGGAGGAGGTTAGGGGATGACATCGGCTTAGGTTTTCATGAGGGTGAGAGATGAGTTGAGAGGATTCAATGACGTCAGGTGAGAGGGAATGGTAGGCTTTAGGGTTTGGGGTTGAATGTTAAAAGGGGTAGGCTAACAGAGGGGCGCTGATATTAGGAGATCAACAGCCAGGTTTTAAAATGGGAGTGGGGCGGGTCAGTTGAATGAGTCGCGACCGGGTTAGAGTAATTGGGTTGTTGATTTTGGGTTGGGGTTATTGGGTTAGGTATTTTAGGTGTTTGGCTGGTTAACTTGGGCTGGTTCGGGTAGCCTAGGTCCGAAAATAGGAGAAATTGAGGGCTATTAGTTAAATACCTATTTTTAATTAATAAAATAATTCATAAAAAGTGATAAATAAAATAGTAAAAATATTATTTGTGCAAAAAAATGGTTAACAACAATTATTTATCACTATAAAAATATAAAAATTTATTTTTTCATAGATAAAGTAATTATAAGTGTATATGGGCTATTATTGTAAAATGTGCAATTTTAGCCTAAAAAATACAAATACAATTATAATAAATGCACCAAAAATATTTAAAACTTAATATGGATATAAATGATGAAGTTAGATGATAAAATTATCATAAAATTATTTGTGATGCAATTAATGATTACTTATTTAATAAACTATGGGAATAAATTGATTTAAAAATCTTTAAAATTATAGAAAAAATTAGGAAAAAATACTTGCATGTGTTTATGAATCAAATGATGATGCGTATGCACTTATTTTGAAAGTATATATGTATATTTGAAATATATGAGGGAAAAATTGGGTATCAACATCAGTTCCGTCAAAAACCACATGTACACTTTCTTCACACATAGCTCTTTTGTCATAAATTTTATAAGCTTTACTATGTGAAGAGTATCCCAAGAATACTCCCTCATCAGTTCTGGGATCAAGCTTAACCAAAGAGTATTTACCATTACTGTGCACAAAGCACTTGCATCCAAATGCCCTAAGATGGGATATATTTGGATTTCTCCCTTTAAGTAACTCATAGCGAGTCTTCTAAACAAGAGGTATAGTAATGAACCTATTTATGATGTAACATGAAGTGTTCACAGCTTCTACCCAGAAACTATGGGGCAGTTTACTAGAAAAAAGCATAGTCCTAGCCATTTCTTCCAATGTCTTATTCTTTCTTTCAACTACTTCATTCTGTTATGGAGTCCTATGAGCAGACAAATTATGATCTATGCCATGTTCATCACAAAATTCAGCAAATTTAGCATATTCAAGTTCAGTACCATGATCAAATCTAATTGATGCAAGTTGATTACCTAGTTGTTTCTGAGTTTTTCTAACAAAAGGAGTGAACATGTCAAAAGCTTCATCTTTAGATGTTAGAAATAGTGTCCAAGTAAACCTAGAGTAATTATCAACAAGCACCATAACATATCTCTTACCACCTCTGCTTAATATTTTCATACCTAGAGTAATCATCAACAAGCACCATAACATATCGCTTACCACCTCTTCTTAATGTTTTCATTGGTCCACAATGATCCATATGGACCAGTTCCATCATTCTGGTGGTGCTTACTATTTTCTTACTTTTGAAAGATGATCTTACCTACTTCTCCCTTGCACACGCCTCACAAACTTTATCTGCCTTGAACTTAATGTTAGGCAGTTCTATCACCAAGTCCTTGGAGACTAGTTTGTTAAGTTGACTTAGATTGGCATGTCCAAGTATTTTGTGCCAAAGGAGGGGATCATTATCCAATACAATTAAACAAATAAGTTCATTATCTGAGAGTGTGGACCGATCCACAATATATATGTTGTTCACTCTTTTTCCCTGCAAAACTATCTTGTATGTGATAAGACCAATCACAAAGGATTTTGTAGAGGTGCATGCAACTATGTTGCCTCTATCACACAATTGTGATACACTTATTAGACTGTACTTCAGTCCATCAATCAAGTAGACATCCTCAATAGAGTAGGAGTCAGTCTTACCTACCTTGCCATCCCTAATGATCTCACATTTCTTCCCATTTTCGACGGAGACATTACCTAGTTTAAGGTTCTCAAGTGAAAGGAACCGGTTCTTGCTTCATGTCATATGCTTTGAGCAACCACTATCCATGTACCATATTTGGATGCTCCCCTTCACTTGGACCTGCAAAAGGAAATCAGGGGTTGGTCTTAGGAACCCAAACTAGTTTGGGTCCCTTTCTATAGGTAAAAGGATGAATCAAATTCTTTTTATCCCAGCCTGGTAGCCTATTCTTCCCTTTAACAAATTCATTGTTCTTTTGGTTTGCCTTTTCTTTTGCAGTGCATTCACTTTTGTAGTGACCTGTTTTACCATAGTGTGTGCAAATCGTGTTCTCAGGAAGTGTAATGTACTTGCTTTTGGGATCCCACTTAGGTCCAACTTTCCCAAAGCCAAGTCCTCTTCTGTTGCTACTATGATGTTCTTGTAGCCATGAGAGTACATCGGAGGACCTGCTCCATTTACAAGTTCTGTCTAGCTCATGCTTGACTTTTCCTAGATCCCCCTTTAAGCTTCTTATCTTCTCATCTCTTTTGTACAACTCATCTTTCATTTTTCCTACATTTTCTTCTAAGGTGAGTTGTGTGTGATCAGCTATCTTTTTAGCTGTTCCTAATTTCAATTTTAGATTTTCAAACGTAAGTTCTCGGACAGTTTTGTCAAGTTCATGAACCTGGTCCTTCAACACAACATTTTCACTAGCCCTAAGTTCCAGGTTTTGCACTTGGCTTTAAAAACTACACGCTCTTTTGACAACTGTTCCTTTTCATTATTTACATCCTCAAATTCATCAATTAGATCTAAGAGCAACTCAGATAACCTTTTCTTAGACAAAAATTTAATTTTGTCTTTGATATGAGAAACACTTACCACAGCTTCTTCATCAGATTCTCTAATAGTCGTAAGTGCTCGTTCATCATCATCATCATCATCATCATCTAAGCTTTCATCTGAGCTATCTTACCAAGAAGCGACCATAGATTTTGTTGATCCTTTGTTGTAGATTTTCTTGGGTTGAACATGTTCCTTCTTTCTGTTCCTTCATTCAGCTCTTTCCTTTATCCGCTCAATTTCCCACAGAGGACATTTCTTGATGTGGTGAACAGTCTTTCCACACTTGTAGCACCCATCATTGGTTTGTTTCTCATGAGCTTTTAATTTGATGTAGCTTCCACTTTTTGAAGAACCATTTCCTCTCATTAGGTACTTCTTGAAGTCCTTGGTGATCATGGATATTTTATCATCTTCTAGATCAGAACCTTCAGTGATTCTGAGAGCCAAACTCTTTTCCTTCTTAGGTACATCCATCTTCATGGTTTGTCTCCTAAGTTCATAGGCAGTAAGATTTAAATTAATTCATCCAATGGGAGAGTGGAAATATTATTTGATTCCTAGATGACAGTGATTTTACTCTCCCAAGTGATACGAAAAACTCCGGTTGCTACCCTTTCTTCTTCATGAATAATCCTTCCAAGAGATTTCAGATCATTTGTCAGTGTAGTGAACCTTGTGTATATTTCTTAAATGGTTTCTCCTTCCTTCATATCAAAACTCTTATATTAAGAGTACAATAGAGTTCCTATGGATATCTTCATCTAGGGTGTTCCTTCATGATCCACCTATAGCGTGTTCCAAATTTTGCTTAGCAGTGGTAACAACATTGGATTCTGCTGTATTCATCTGGACCAAGTCCACAAACAAGCCACTTCTTGGCCTTAGCATTCTTCCCCCACTTCCTTAAGTCCTCAGCAGTGCAATCAGCTCTTATATTTGGCACATCTACTCCTTCAACATTTTTCTTCAAGGTAGCCAGTGGACCATTGGTGGCAATGTTCCATAGCTCATAGTTCTCTCCTATAATATGATCTCGCATACTGTTTTTCCACCAAGAGTAATACTGGTCATTAAAGAGTTGTGGCCTAGCAGTGGATTGCCCTTCCAGTTTTTAGGTGGTGCACTCATGTTGATCTTCTCCTAAGGTATAAGTCTCTTCAAGGAGAACCCGCTCTGATACCAATTGATGTTTTATACTTCAATGGCACACAAGAGGGGGTTGATTTGTGTGGTGTCCAATTTTCGCGTGCACAGATTATAGAAGGACCTGGTTCTTCTATGTGTTCCTTATACTACTAGTGCGGAAATAATAAATGCGAAAAGTAAAGAACACAAGTATTTTTACGTGGAAAACGCCCGACTTAAAAAGTGAAAAAATCATGACCTACTACTCAGTAGGATTTTTCACAACGCTTCACTAAATCACTGAGCCAAAATAGTATTTACAAAAACTCTTTGTAAACCTAAGGATTACCTCTAAACCCGTTGTAGAAACCAACCTCTAACTGTTGCGACAACTTCAAATTAACTCTAACTTGAATACTCAGAGTACCTAATAGAATTGCTTCTATATAAAGCTGAAAGGTATAAATTGAAAATGCCTACAATAATTGAACTAGAATAAAAGACAAACACTTGGAACTTGTTCTTCTATATGGTTCATGTAACTTCAGGTTCTCACACTCAAATCACACAAGAATTGCTTGCAAAATGCCTTGCTATTTTTCTCTCAACTCACGTTTAACTTCAGCTTTTGTGCGTACCTGTTAAACTGAGAACATACTGTAATTTATAGAGTAGGTAGAATAGGAAATAACTAGAGTTCCAATGTTATACTCTTCCTTAGTGGAAGAGTTCTAGTTATCTTCAACTTCTAACTCCTCCCTTATCTTGGATAAAGTTCTCTTCGAGTAAGGAGTCTTTCTCCTCATCATTTGTACAACCTTTTCGATCAGGAGATATCAGATATAACAACTTAAGCTTATCTCCTTCACATGCATCCCTTATGCTTGAATTTTCCTCTCTGTGTACACTGTGGATGGACCTGGTTCATGCTTGAGTTTCTTTGTCAATCATCAAAACAACTTCAGTTGGGCCAACAAAGTGTTTATAATCCATAAACTTAGCAGAACTTGTATGCACGTCCTTTTTTGGATTGGATGAAAAGAATTTGTATTAAAAATAATTAAAAACAATTATAAAAAAGATGCTAAAGGAATCATATATGGTTCCCATAATAGTACTCATTATGCTTTCATTTTCAATGTTATCAAGTCTCATCTTTGGAAAATAAGACATACTATAATTTTACAACAACAACAACAACAATAAAAAACCCAGTATGTTCCCACCAGGTGGGGTCTGGGGAGGGTAGTCCGTACGCAGATCTTACCGCTACCTAACAGGTAGAGAGGTTGTTTCCAATAGACCCTCAGCTCAGGAAGGGTAATAAGAAGAAGTGGAAAGCAAGAAAGGAAGAAAGAGGGAAGAGAAAAGAAAAAGGGAGAGATAAAGGATAAGTAGTACCAAATACTAGCAACAAGGAATACAATACCTGAGGCAAACAAAACCACATAACGTAATAAAAATCTAAGAATATGAAGGGACATACGTGCTACTAGGACTATCAGTGAGCAACTAAAAACTACTCACTAACCCTCTACATTAATCCTCGACCTCTGCACCCTCCTATCAAGGGCCATGTCCTCAGTAAGCTGAAGCGGCGCCATGTCCTATCTAATCACCTGTCCCCAGTACTTCTTAGGCCTACCTCGACCTCTTCTCAAACTCTCCATGGACAACCTCTCACACCTCCTAACAAGGGCATCAATACTTCTTCTCTTAACATGTCCGAACCATCTCAGACTCGACTTCCGCATCTTGTCCTCCACGGAGGATACTCCCACTCTGTCACAGATAACTTCATCCTTAATCTTATCTCTCCTGGTATACCCACACATCCATCTCAACATCCTCATCTCTGCTACTTTCATCTTCTGCACGTGGGAGTTCTTGAATGGCCAACACTCAGCCCCATACAACATAGCTGGTCGAACCACCACTCTGTAAAACTTTCCCTTAAGTCTTGACGGCACGTTCTTATCACATAAAACACTGGAAGCGAGCCTCCACTTCATCATCCCGCTCCGATGTGATGTGCAAAATCTTCTTCAATCTCTCCGTTACCTTGGATAATAAACCCGAGATACTTAAAACTGCTCTCTTGGGATAACTTGAGCATCAAGCTTTACCTCTGCTTCATGGGTCCCATCACAAAATTTGCACTCCAAGTATTCTATTTTGGTTCTACTCAATTTGAAACCTTTAGACTCCAAGGTCCGTCTCCAAACCTCCAACCTTGCGTTAACTCCATTTCGTGTCTCGTCAATCAACATTATATCATCGGTAAATAGCATGCATCAAGGCACCTCCCCTTGGATGTGTCACGATAGTACATCCATCGCTAAGCAAATAAAAATGGGCTAAGAACCGATCCCTGGTGCAACCCCATCACCACAGGGAAATGCTCCGAGTCACCACCCACAATCCTCACCCGAGTCTTAGCATCATCATACATATCCTTAATCACCCCAATGTACGCTACCGGAACACCACTAGCCTCCAAACACCTCCACAGGACCTCCCTCTGAACTTTATCGTGCGCTTTCTCAAGGTCAATAAACACCATAGGCAAGTCATTCGTCCTCTCCTTGTATTGCTCCACTAATCTCCTAACCATATGAATAGCTTCCGTAGTCGAACGCCCCGACATGAATCCAAACTGATTCTCGGAAATAAGCACACACCTCCTCACCCTGGCCTCCACCACCCTATCCTAAAACTTCATAGTGTGACTCAACAACTTGATACCCTTATAATTGTTATAATTTTGGATATCACCCTTCTTCTTGTAAAACGGAATCATCGTACTCCACCTCTATTCTTCGGGCATCTTCTTCATCTTAAAAATAACATTAAACAGCCCAGTGAGCCACTCCAAACTTTCTCTCCCCGTGCTCTTCCAGAATTCCACCGGAATTTCGTTTGGCCCCGTCGCCCTGCCCCTGCACATCTTACGCGTCGCCCCTTCCACCTCCTCTACCGTAATCCTCCTACAATACCCAAAATCCCGCCGTTCAGAGTGCTCTAACTCACCCAGCACAATGTGTCTATCCCCCTCCTCGTTCAACATTTTATGGAAGTATGTCTGCCATCTTCTCCTAATAAGTGTCTCGTCCATCAATACTTTGCCATCCTCGTCCTTGATGCACTTGTATCCCTAACTTGCAACCAGTACAACTTCTTGTCCCCGTCTTTTCCCTCGAGCTCGTCGCACAAACGAGCAAACGCTGCATTTTTAGCCGTCGTAACTGCTAACTTTGCCTCTTTCTTTGCCTTTCTATAACACTCCCGATAACTCATTTTTTTCCTCCTCGTTTGTACTCTCTACTAGCTTCAAACAAGAAGCTTTCTCAGTTTTCACTTTACCATGGACCTCTCTATTCCACCACCAGTCCCCTCTATGACCCGCGGGAGAGCCCTTCGTGACCGCTAAAACCTCTCTAGCAACTACCCTAATGCAATTCGCAGTCGTGAACCACATACTAGACGCGTTCCGCTACTCATTCAGGCCCTCATAGCCAACAACTTCTCCCCTAACTCCTGAGCTTTGTCCTTGGTCAAGTTACCCTATTTGATCTTAGGTTGCCTGCACACCGCCCTCTTCCTCCTACTCATATTGATCTCCAGGTCCATAACTAGGAGCCTATGTAGGGTTGTGAGGTGCTCACTTGGGATGACCTTGCAATCAGTGCACAGACCTTTATCGCATTTCCTATAGAGAAGATAATCAATCTGAGTCTTGCCCATTGAATTCCAGAAAGTGACTAGGTGTTCTTCCCTCTTCGGAAAACTTGAGTTAGCTATAACCAAACCAAAAACTCTAGCAAAATGCAATAGCGAATTACCTCCCTTATTCCTATCCCCAAAACCGAACCCGTCATGCACATCATCATAACCCCTAGCACTAGCCCCAATATGGCCATTGAAATCTCCGCCAATGAACAACTTCTCTGTGTGCGGGATACTATGCACCATCTCGTCCAAATCCGCCAAAGACATATTATGATTTTAAATATGTTAATATATAGGTAACCATAAAATTTTGTTATTAAGAATGAAATGTGAAATTTAAATTAAACTACTTTTAAAATTTAGAAAGGAGTAATTGTGACTCTGTACTTTTTTTGTGTGCAAAGGATCAGTAATTGTGACTCATGTCTTCAAAGAAAAAGAAAATCAGAACTAGATTGTATGCCTTAAATAATGGGATCTTAAAAGCGGATCCATTTCCTTATTCGGCCCAATATAAGGCTGTAACAGGCCCACATCAATTATCCTTTGCAATTTCCATCTCTAAACCCTTTGGTATAGTAGTAGGTCAAAACAAACTGAACCATATTTTGAGATTAAGAAAAACGAATTTGTTATAAATAGAATTGTATTTAAGGTGAATGTCTATATTTTAGAGAGATTTTAGGGCTTTTACTTGGTGGCTATGTTACTCTTTCCCTATAAATAGAGGGGTCATATTCTATTGTAATTGATCTCAAAGCAATAAGAATTATCTCTTTACTTTTCTCTGCAATGCTATTCTTCTTCTTTTATTTTTTTATAACACGTTATCAGCACGAGACTCTAAAAACTCGAGTAGAGGGAAGTTATTTTAATTTGGGATATGCACATGGTTCTCAACTTGTACATAATATTGAGCATGATGATTGTCAATTATTCCATAAACTTTCTTCAGGAATAAATTTTGTATTTTGGATTTAAGGTAAGTATTTTATCTTATTTTTCTCTTTTAAATTTTTAAAATTCTATGATTTGATTTTAAATACAAGCAAAGACAATAAATTTTGATTATAACTCTAATAGAGTTTGTGAGAAATTATAATCACCCGAAGTGGTAAAATTTCTATGTCTTACCATGATCAAATTCATGTATGATTATGGGCACAAGAAGTGAAAACCGGTCCCATTGAATTTGCTTCATTCTCATTCCCTTAAAAGAATATGATAGCAGTATGTGATAATTCTGAAAGATGACAAAATTATTACCGTGAAGTTATCAATGAATGTGGACGTGGCAATATGCCAAATTATAATCGTCATCATTGTGTAGTGAGAATAATAAAGATTCTCAAAATAATCCTTCACTGTGTGAAAGTAATGTTTGTCATCGATTTGACATGAGATTTTGTAAAGCACATATAGATGATTATGGTTCATTCATGATGTGAATGTGACAAGGTCTAATTTATGAATACACATTCATTCTTGAAAGAATATGAACGTGCTAGTGGTAGAGGGTATACCACACTAATCTCTAGAAAGAGGTTTGACATGAAATAAGAAAATAATTTCATTATTATAACATGAATGTTCATTGATCATGTACCTATTGTGATTATGCCAAAATATTATGTCAATGTGATTATTACGGGGCAAAAGTAACAGAAGCAACATCTTGCCTATAATGATTTTGACCATGACAATAATGGTATAACTTTCTCCTTGAAAAAGATATTCACCATATGGATATTAATAAATATGTGGTAGTACAAAATTAATTGAAAGCTCTAGAAGAGCCAATGAGGTATGGTGCCGTAGCAAATCTCAAAGAAACTTATTGAGTTTCTAAATTATTCCCGAAAGCGATTGGTTATATATATTGAGACTATAAATAAAGGAAAGATTTAATATATTCTAATACTACAACTTGTAGCGAGGTAGTATGTATGTGATAAGCTACTCGCTTTATTCTCCAGTTTGTACTACACAAACAAAAGAATGTCATAATAAAGTAGAAGTTTATTGAAATAAAAACTCATATCATAATAAACTTGGAGTTTATTCATAATTGCACACGTCATGGTGTAAACCTAAACTTTATCAATATCGATAATTTATCCAGTTGGCATAATTTGTTTATCCATGTTAATTTGAGTATGATGTGCAAAAATAAAGAGAATTCACATGGGCAAATATTAAAGAACTAGAAAGTTCTTTATGAGTTCTCTTATGTTGCTTGTTCTCATTAATTAATATACCAACTAAAATTGGGATTGAATCCCATGAATGCTGGAAATATCAAAGGTGAATATGGGCCCATTCACCTGTCATGTATACCACATAAGATGCATCTATAAGATCATTATAGGTGCGATTATTATTAACCTGCAACATGGTGTTTGCCAGATAATTTTGGTCAATAATTTAATCTAGAGCATATTCCAGATTTTGTATTCAAGACAATTAATCTTGATAAGTTGGTTTACATCACAGTTGATTTAGCAAAAAAATTTATTGAGTGTCCCCACTTAATAGCTAAATTATTGCTTATGAGAAAAAAGTTATTTAAATCAGTTTGATATAGGATATATATGAAAGTATATTACATTCTCCCATCACAAATGGTTCAGGGTCAAGAATCAAATAATTTCATCTTATTATTATTGATGTGCGATGTATATTTTGATTAACACCATAATGCATAAATGTGAGTTTCTAAAGTTGAAGAAGCAAGTTAGTTTTTCTAACATGAGAGGGAGACAAGATAAGCAATTGAGAAAAAATTATGTGGAATGAATTATCATTTCTACATCTAGATCCTCGAATAAGATAATATGAACTTGAAGTTCATAAAAAGATAAATCATCTGCAATACATTGCAAATCATGCCAGACACATTTGCTGACCCAAAGAAAGTAACTATATTCTCACCGCAAATGCTCTTATTAGAATAAGTCTTAGAAGGACAAAGTCTATGGTACACTTAAAGCGTATAGACAAATCGGTTTCAAATAAAATTCCTGATAAAGAAGATGAGCAAACGATCAAAATGATCATAATAAGGAGGCAAGTGATCTGGAAAATCACATGACATAACATTTCATATAATCTCAGGAGAGGTTTAGGTACCTGAAAATGTGAAGGAAGAGATCTATATGTTATGTCTTTTTGAAAAAATATTGGAACCGATATAAAATATTTGTCGGCGGCATTTATGATAGCGCTAAGTATAGATGAGGATCTTAAGTCTGTCGAATACAAACGCAAAAATATTGGCCAAATGGAAGAGTCACAATTCGAACAAAACTGGTTTCATACGAAAGACATATAGTTTTGGACCTGCAGTTCAAACACTTGAAAATATAAAGTCAATGGTGTGTGCAATCACTTTTATCTATCTTATATGTCTAGCATGACATGAATATTTGATATAAACCTAAAGTCTATTTATATGGATTATTTGACTATACTTATATGTCAATCCACGAAGAATTTAAATTGCTTAAAGCATATAGAATTCTTGGTCATGAAGTACTACATCTAAGTGTAATTTGTGCACATTTGTATCTTACTATAACTATAAGCATGATAATGTGATTGTGAGAATTTTCAAGGTGCAATATATTCATTGGAGTTAATATGGCTGATTTATTCACCAAATCTTTATCGACGTCAACCTTCAAGAAGCTAGTGCACAAGACTGTGATGTAAAGACTCAAGGATGTGAATTGATGCTCTCATCAGGGGGAGTTGATACGCATTGTACTCTTTTTTTCTTACAAGGTTTTGTCCCACTGGATTTTCCTTGCAAGGTTTTTAACAATGCAACCAAAAGGCGTATTTCTAAACATGTTTACTCCTTTTCCTTTCTAGAATTTTTCCTCACTGGGTTTTATTTTAATTAAGGTTTTAATGAGGCACATTATCTGTTGAATAGACATTCAAGTGAGAATGTTATAAATAGAATTGTATTTAAGGTGAATGTCTATATTTTAGAGAGATTTTAGAGATTTTACTTGGTGGTTAAGTCACTCTTTCCCTATAAATAAAGAAATCATATTCCATTATAATTGATCTCAAAGCAATAAGAATTCTCTCTTTGCTTTTCTCTGCAATGTTATTGTCACGACCCAAAATCCATGAATGGTCGTGATGGCGCCTATCGTGTTACTAGACAAGCCTATTTCCCAAAATATGATTTTTTTAGAATTTAATAAAACAATACCAGCATCTGAATTTCTCATAAACTAAATCAACTCTAAATAATAACAATATAGAATACAGAAACGAGCCCCAAACATCAGGGTGTTACAAATCATGCGCGTCTAAAACTATAAACTAAGATATATAAATTGTCTAACTGTCCAAAAGAAGAAAGGCAACAGGAGTAACAAGGTCCTGCGGACAATAGCAACTACCTTGAAATCTCCACAGATAGTCGGCCTGAACTCAACGATCGCCGTGCTTTAAATCAACTGGATCTGCACATAAAGCGCAAGGTGTAGTATGAATACAACCGACTCAGTAGTAACAGAAATAATTAAGGAACTGAACAGTAGTGACGAGCTAAGCAAAACAATCTAATTATTTATTTTCACAATTCAAAAATAACAGGAATAAACATGTAAATTCCATAACTCAGTAAATGCCACAAAGAAATTTAACAGATAAATGCAGCAACAACAAAAGTAAATGCAACCTCACAGCAATGTTACTCCATCACTCAGCACTCAACACTCAATACACTCAACACTCTGCGCTCACTGGGGGTGTGTACAGACTCCGGAGGGGCTCCCAATGCCCAAGCGCTAAGCACGGATAACTCACGTGCCATCATATCAATACCTGGACCCGCACGGTCAACTCACGTGCTACGCGGACAGTTCACGCGCTATGATATCAATACCTGGACCCGCACGGTCAACTCACGTGCTACGCGGACAACTCACGCTATGGTATTAATATCCTCACAACCAAGCCCTCGGCCTCACTCAATCATGTACCTCACTAACCTCACCATCATTAACAAATAAGGGAACACAACCCACATCAAGTATCACAACATATTAGCGAATAATAGAGACTGAGGTAAACAAGTACAATAAATCCTATGACTGAGTATAATTAATGTGAGTATGAATAAAGTCTAAGCATGATCTCTAACATGAAGGCAGACAAGTTCAACTACAAGTAACTACGTAAACACAGATGATGGCCATGAGGCCACACGGGACGGACCAAGTCTCAATCCCTTGCAGTGCAAACCCACACGCCCATCACCTAGCGTGGGTATCACCACCAAACAATCACATGATATCAAACTCTCCGTGTTTATACCCTCAAAGCCAGAGTTAAAACTGTTACTTACCTCGCTACCCTCAAGTTCTCCGGCCTCGCAACGTATAGAACACCAACCAAATGGCCTCCAACTCAATTTACGGGAAAATATTAATTAACGATATCAATTATGCTAGTCGAAGTCAAATCCTAGTTTCTCCTAAATTTCAGATTTACCGCCAAATATTAATATTTCACTCCACAAATCATGAATTTAAAAAGTATAACCATACTTCAATATCACTATTCAATTCAATTTCCAATTAAACTTCTGTAAGTTAGTATTTGAATTCCAGTGGCATTAACCAAAGTAGAATCTGTCCAAATTAAGAGCAAGGATTCGGAACTGTAGCTATTATATTCACGTCCAAATATGTTCTTCACTAATGCAGTGTAACTACATGTGTATGCATTGTTAAACTATTTCCAAATTTCAAAAGTATTTAATCCTTGAAACCAAATCATATTCCCTATTTACATTGTTCAATCATCATCACTATTATAATCATATATATATCCTCTCATGATTATCTAATTAGCTAATCATCATCTCCTCTAACTTAAGATAGTGGAAGCCTTTATCAGCAACAATAATACTTCTCCTAATATTGTATAATTAATCAATTCCTATTGAACTCTTGAATAATTATATAATCACGTTTGATGTTACTACAGTTACTAGGCAATCATGATGCCTCCTAATTAATTAATATAGTGGTAACCGAAACTACGTCCAAAAATATACTCATAGCAGTAGCTTTTAACATCCCAATATTTCAGTCTAACTAAATGATCAATTACGATTACTATAAAGTAATACCCGAATTCTAATGATGATTACCATAAAGTAAAAGTTAAAAAGTATTGTATACATAGGAAAAATTAAGTTTTGTAACAGCAATTTCAAAAATAGAAAATAATAATAATAAATTAAAAAAAACATGTCGTAACTTTTCCAGTAGATTGCTTAGCGTCTAACGTTAAAATTCAATCTTATATTTAATCTAAAGATCAATCATAACATAATTATTGGTCAATTACTAGTTAATCATTGAAATTCCTATATTCTTATTGCAAAAATCGAAACTGTGTAGAACCAAAAGTCAGTAATTGTTTTTCTCAAAAAATTGTACCATAAGACATATTCTTAATTAGTTTTTTTTAATCAATATATAATTACTACAACATAATCATTATTTAATAATAATCTCCTATCATGCCGTCGTAATCAATTCCTACATTATATCTCTCCATAGTTACATGCCGTCGTAATCAACCTTTTTTTTTTTTTTTTTTTATCCTACTGCCCTAAAACGTGAGCAACAATTGGGGTGGTTGGGCCCAGCTCCTTCCCTTCTTTTACTAGCTAGAGCCCATGGTTATATAACTATCATAATTCATATGTAATTTTAGTTAGCCCACTAGCAAATTAACCGGTACTCTATTTTAAATATTATATAATAAATTTCTCTTCCACTAATTAATATTTGACTCAATAGTTATAAATAAAAGTTAATTCTCTAATATCATTATTAATAAGTATATATAATACTTCGAATTATTACAGCTATTCTTTTTCTTTTATTATTTTATAATATAATTAAATATTTCTTCATTTGAATGCATATAGTAAAGGGAATGATATTTACCTGCCCACTTTGAGACCGCAGTTTGAACAAGTATCATGGCAAAGAGTACCCCCCACGCCCACCCCATCCCCCTCCCCACATTTTAAAGAAAAATAAAATAAAATTGGAAGCTTAGTGCTTTATCCTTTTTCCCCGCTTTTGTTGTTTTTGTTTTTTGAAGAGACAGAAATAGGCAATATGTTGCCTAGGCTAATCCTCTTATAATGACTCTTGAGCGGTTTTATTTGAATAAATAAATATTTTCTGTACAAAAAGAAAAATAGTACGTAACAATTAGTAATTAAAAAAAGCCTTATTCATTAATTTTATTAAGCATTGACGTTTTAGGCTTCTAATTTTGTTGAGCTGCCCCTGCCAAAACCTTGAACAATCTGCAAAATGGATCGGAGAGAGTAATATCTTATAATGTGTAAAATATTATTTTCCCGCAATGAAATTTTTATACTAAATGATATATTCTTCGTTTTGACTAATAAAAAGAGCACTAAACTTTAATGCTACTAATGCTTTAGCAAGATTGAGCCAATCTTGACTACTAAATGCAGGTAAAATCAATGCGTAAAGGAGATAATTCAGAATTTAATCCCACAAGACCATGTTTCCACTATATAAGCCATTGTTTTCTTCACACTTTCTCACCATTGTAGAAGCATCACAATTTAGTGTAATTTACAAATATGGCCACTTCTTCACATTTACTCCTTTCTCTTTTCCTTTGCCTTTTCTTTCTCTCAACCCCAACTCTCTCCAGAAAAATAATTTGGACACATTCCTCCTTTTCTCCATCTCCTACTGAAGAAACTCCAACAATGTCACCTTCTCCCTCAGAAATTCCAAATCCAAGTACTGTTTCATCACCTTCACCTATAGATGCACCAATTAGCTCAATGTCACCATCCCCCCAAGAAGCTCCAATTGTCATCATTACACCTCCTCCTCAAAGTGGCGATTCTCCTCGTCCTGCTCCTGCTCCTGCTCCTGAGCGCGTATGTGGCCATCATCCTCATGAGGGCCACCACTCAGGTCATGTCGGCCACCATCGGCCCCACACTAAATGTATTCACCACCGCGGCCGCCACCACCATCGCCATGGTAAAGAATCCCACCATCATGAACATGATCAACCACCTGTTCAAGAACCTGCACCTTCTGCACCAGTTTCTTCTCCTGAAGTTTCAGCTCAAGCTCCTGAATCTGGATGATTTCTCTTCTTTTTGTGTTATCCCTAGATTAAAATTATCAAGAAAAGAGAAAGGAAAAAGATGTTCTATTTCAAATGTTATTGCAGGACAAAAGATAGGAAATGAGTATAATTTCACAGTTTAAAAAGTACAAGAAGCTAGTAAAATAGTAGACAAATTATTCCAAATGACAACTTAATAAATAGTAGACAAATTATTCCAAATGACAACTTAATTGTTTTTTTTTTATTTTGTTTGTGCACTGTACGATTCTTTTATTCTGTTTGTGCAATGTACAATTAAGTGAATAGAAACTAAAGACTAACCGAAATAATTGGAACTATTCGAAATCTTTTATCTTGATTTTACACAATAAGTTAACCAAAAATTTAATATGATATAACGGGATCTTTACACAAATAACCAGTCATATTTGTTGTTTACTTTTTATAGTCATATACATATATTATACATTGACTATACACAATTATACACATATAATACCTAAATTATGCATATATTATATTTCCGTCAACTATTTTTAGTTTAAATAATTAGGTGGACGGCTATTTGGGTTAATTCTTGACCTCGGTCCTCGAACTATTGACGCCCCTACTTGAAAGAGAATGTATCACGCAACTATTTGCTCTTCTTTCTTTGGCCAAGAAAAAAAATACTTATATTAATTTAAAGTAGAAATACATGGAGATGTCTAGTCACAACTTAATCTTATGACTAACTCAAAGATATTCCACCCCGACGAACCAATTAAAGATATATATTACCTTAGAGAATATTAGCAATTATACTGTAATGACCCGGTCCGTCGTTAGGTAAAAACCTGCATTTAAAGTACTTTTATTGACCTGTTATATATTGGTCATTCTATTATTGATACGTTAGAGTTGATAGGCTTGAAATCGGGATAGTTAAATGAGAATTCAGTAACTTAGTCTTTAAAGATAGTCTTATAATGAGAAAAGTCAACGGAGAGTTGACTTATTGGTAAACGACCTCAGAATGCGGATTTTATGGCTCGGATAGCTTCGTTAGGTAATTTGAGACTTAGGAGTGTGTTCGAAATAATTTTGTGATGTCCGGTGTAGAATTAGGCTTGAATTGGCGAAAGTTAATTTTTGGCGATTTCCGGTCGGCAGTGAAAAATAGGCTATCGGGGTCGGAATGGAATTCCGACAGTTGGAACACGTTCGTAATGCCATTTTGGATGTGTCTGCAAAATTTCAGGTTAATTGGAGTTGTTTTGGATGGTTTCGGCATCATTTGGTGAATTTTAGAAATTTCAAAGTTCTTAGGCTTGAATCCAATGTAAATTTGGTGTTTTGATGTTAGTTTTGGTGTTTTAAGAGTGCAAATAAGTTTGAATGATGTTATGAGATGCGTTGGTAATTTTGGTTGGGGTCCCAAGGGGCTCGGGATTGATATCGGGTGGTTATCGGGCATTTTTGGCCTTAGGGAAATCTGTTGAGTGCTATTCTGGTGTTTTCGCACCTGCGGATGGGGAGCCGCAGGTATGGTCCCGCAGGAGCGGGCGAGGCACCGCAAGTGCGAAAATTGGCCAAGTGAGGGGACTCCGCAGGTGCGAGGAATTTGTCGCACCTGCGATGTCGCAGGTGCGGAAGGAGTATCGCAGGTGCGGAATTGTGAGACGCCAGAGGAGATCGCAGGTGCGGAAGTGGCATCGCACCTGCGAAGCGGCAGGTGCGAGTAAGTGATCGCAGGTGTGAGATCACTGGACATAAGGTATAAAAATCGGCCTTCGTGAATTTTAGCCATTTTCTTAATATTTTCTACGGGTTTGAAGCTTTTTGAAGGGTTTTGAAGAAGGAATTCGATAGTTCTTCACCAAGGTACGATCTTTGAACTCTAAACTCGTTTACATGTGATTAAAGGTCAGAATTATGGTGAAAATTAGGGAAAAGTCAGTGTAAATTTGGGTGATTAGGGCTTGAGAGTTGAATATCTAAAATGGTGATTGAGGGATCATTTGGACTTCGAATTTAGTGTTCTTTATATGTACGGACTCGTGAGAGGACGAAGAACAGTTTGGTATAAAAGTTTCTGGATTTTGGGATGTGGGCCCGGGGGTCGGTTTTGACCAGTTTCGGATTTTTTGGTGAATTTTGATATTTTCAATTGGTAATTGTTCCTTAAGCATATATTGATGATAAAAATCTGAACTTGGTAGATTTGGAGCACTCGGAGGCCGAATTTAGAGGCAAGGGCACCGCGGAGTAGTGTGTTAGCCGGTTTTGAGGTAAGTATCGCTGCTAAACTTGGAACTGAGGGTTCGAAACCCCTAACTATTTGATATTTGCTGTTAATTAAGGTGACGCACTTTCCAAGTGACGAGCATGCGGGCGTTTACCGAGTATTTGTAGCCTGGCTCATCCCATGGCACCGGTTATTGGTTATCCTAGATTGATATTGTACTGTGAAGGTGGTAATTACCTGAAACGAAATAGAAATCATGCTAAGTATAAATGCTAAGGCTCCACGCCGATGTGTTTCGACCGAAATGGTCGATTAATGCTGTCTCTATTTGTGATTATTGCTTCTATGTACTCAGTCCTGTTATAGTATATGTTTCATGCCTAGTCTCATAAGTTGCTAGTTATTCTATATTATCATTGGTCTGATTTGCATATGTTAGAGCATTGTGAGTGAGACGGGGAGTGTCAGTCCCAGACGCACACGCAAGTATACGTGGTCGTAGCAAGTAATATAATGTTAAATCGAATGTCGAACCCACAGGGACTTGTGTAAACTACTTATCGAATCACTCTAATTGTTATTAAATCAAGCCAAAACAAATTCAAAGAATGTCTTAATTTATACTATAATTCTATGAACTAATTAATTATCAATTGACAAAATTATGGTTGTGTGTATTCAGTAGAGACAAATATTCCAGGGTTGTGATTGATTCACCATTAGTATTGTATTCTAATTAATTCTCCCTTTTCATATAATTCACTCATGGTTGCTAATTAATCGATAATTGCTCTCGTATCCTTCTCCCGAAGTACTACTCGCCTATTCTCAATAGATTAGCGCATATATTCCTATGAAATTAATCTATTAGAATCACTAAGATTATGATGTTTAATAAAGCACGGTGACTAGGTATATTCCTATCCTAGCCACAAATCCGCTCCCCTTAAGGGTTAATATCGCACTCTCTTCAATTCTTCTCTAATCTATATATGGCTTTCCCAAGCATAACACAGATAGTATATAGAACCTAACTGCTGGCCAAACAATTAAGCAATTAAACACAGAATTGAAGAAACAACATATATTGAATGAATTATAATCAAGGTTAAATTAATATCGAATAACAATATTCATGGTTAACCACAACCCCAGAACAATGGGTGTTTAGCCACTCATACTAGAATTAAACAATTGCATAAGTTTTGCATAAATGGAAAATACTAGAATAAGATGAAGAAAACTGATAATCCTTTGCTTCCTCAATGATCTTGTGTGTATTTTCTCTCAAAGAATGGCATCCTCCCCCTTCAAGTTGTGTTTTTGGATCTATTTTATATGTTTGGGATAAACCCTAAACGTGTAGGAGACTTCTATTCCAACTGGAAAAAACTTAAAACCTTTAAAACTCGGAGTTGACCGGACTAGGCACCCTCGCGTTAAGCCCCAAACGCCCCCTTAACGCCTGGGCAGGCCTGGCGTTAGGGGCCAAACGCCTGGCTAACGCCAGGGTCACCCTGCCCTTAAGGGCCAAACGCCCCTCTAACGCCTGGGCAGACCTGGATTTTGGGGCCAAACGCCCCTCTAACGCCTAGGTCGCTGATCACGCTCAACTATGTCTAATAAAAGACTAAGCGGGCGTTGCAAATATAATCCGGGGTATTATGCCCAGAGTCGATCCCATAGGGAATTTACGTATCAAGCAAGCTGTTAGAATACTTAACTGTCACTTGAGGTTATTTAAATTACTAACACTAAAGATTAAAACTAAAGATTAACTACGCTACGGGATAAACAATTGTAATAAAGATCTAAGGTTATGGTTTTCCCCGTCGGTGAATTTACTTCTCGGAT
>MDKI01282418.1:0-14328 GCA_005239505.1 Nicotiana paniculata | reverse complement strand
CATATTTTCTTCTCCTCAAAATAGCTATAACTTGTGAAAATTAATAAGTGGTGAGAAAATGTTAAGAACTTGAAGGCTTTATATAGATTTTAGTTTACTTTGAAAAGCTAGCTAGTAATACAAACCTTTATCCACCACATTTCTATATCACGTGTGTAAAAAGCAATATCTTTATCATACAAATGATCAAGTTTAGTTAAATGTGTTGCATGTTTTCCTAATACAACAACAACAACAATAAATTCAGTATAATCCCACAAAGAAAGTGTGATGACCCAAAAGATCATCCCGTATTTTTCTAGCTAATTCTATATTACGAGGTTGTAAAAACCTCCTTATATCTCACCTCGATTTGCGTGCGCAGCCCGGACGTGTAGCCGGAAAGCCTTTATATGTGATTAACTGATAAAAATGATAATTTCTGTATTAGAAATTTGAATAAAGATTACTTCGGTCAACGTTTTTGGTAAACAGACCCGAACCCGTGATTTGATTATCCCGGAGGGTCCGTAGAAAAATATGGGACTTGGGCGTATGCCCGGAATCAAATTCCGAGGTTCCAAGCCCGAGAAATTAATTTTTTAAAGAAAATTGTTTTCTGAAAAATATAAAGGTTTTTGAAAATGAAATTTGATGTGAAACCTGTGGTATCGGGCCCGTATCTTGGTTCCGGAGCCTGGTACAGGTTCAATATGATTTATATGTGTTATCTGTGAAGTTTGGTAATAAACGGACTTGGTTTGACGTGATTCGGGTCAAAAATGCAAAATTTGATGTTTAAAGAAGTTTTGAGAAATTTCATTGATTTTGAGGTTTAATTTGATGTTTATGATGTTATTTTGGTGTTTTGATTACTCGAGTAAGTCCGTAGGATGTTTTTGAGGTTGTGTGTATATTTGGTTTAGAGCCCCGAGGGCTCGGGTGTGTTTCAGATAGTGTTCGGGTCCATTTTCCCTCATTTTCCACTGCTGTATCTATTTGTTGTCCCTCCCTTCTATGCGATCGCATAGGCTTAGTCGCGATCGCATAGTGTTAATTTGGACCCCCAATTTTTCCTTCACTGCGATCGCATAACTCCATCCGTGATCGCAGAAGCCAGCCTGCCCCTTATACGCGATCGCATAAGGTTTCCCGCGATCGTGTAGTACATCTTACACATGCAGCTAATTCCTTCTACGCGATCGCGCCTCGACTCCCGCGATCGCGATTCACAAAACACCTGGGCAGAATATAAGTTTGTAAAATCGGGGATTTCACCATTTTTGACATATTTTGACTTCTAGAACTCGGTTTTGGGCGATTCTTTGAGGATTTTTCACACAAATGGAATGGGTAAGTGGTCTTCCACTAGAATTAATTATACTTCATGAATTAATTCTTGTTTTTTTATCATTTAATGTGCGTTTTGGGTTTAGGGAATTGGGGGTTTTGAAAGAAAACTTCTAAAGTGTAAAATCATGTTTTGAAAGACCAAATGTTATCGGGATTGGATAAATTTAGTATGGGTGAACTCGTATCGGAATGGGTAATCGGAAATTGTAAAATTTGTCGGATTCCAAGGTGCGGGCCCGGGGGTCGACTTTTGGGTCGATTTTTATGATTTTGTAAAGATTGAAACTTTATTATTCAGAATAGTTCCTTATACGTTTTATGTGTATTTTGAAGTTGTTTTAGTTGATTGTAAGCCGCCCGGAGGTCTTTCCGCCTGAGAAGTCTATCTTTGAGTACCGGGTTGTCGTCTTTGAGGTAAGTATCTCGCCTAACCTTGTGTGGGGGAACTACTCCTTAGGATTTAGTCTTCCTTGTTGATTGTAGTTCGAGTATGCGAGGTGAGAGTATGTACTTGTACTTATTTGCAATTAGATTGCGCTTTTAGGATTCGTAGATTCTTATATTACTTGTGTATGATTTTAGTTGTTACACTTGAATCCTTGGTTGCTAGTTTCATTCCTTCCTATTTAAATTAGAATTTCTCGTTTTTCGATTCTTCGTTGGCTATTTGACTTTACTTGACTTAACTGAGTACTGTACTTCTCTTATCATCATGCTATATCTTCTTCCTAGTTTGCCTAACTGACTATAATTAGAGTCATCTAGCCTTATAGTGGACTAGCCATAGTTGGAACATTTATTCGTTGGAGTCAACCATGCCCGTGAGTCTTACATATTTATTTATATGACTATTCTCTTAATGCTACTTAGGTCTAATTGTTAGACATTTATGTTATTGGTATTTCCTTGATGTTGCCTATTATTGGGCCTTTTGTTTGAAGCCGAGTGTTATTCTATGAAGTAAATGTTTAGGTGAGATTGGTTATAGTTGTTTCTCTTGAGAGGATATTATGGTTATTATTACTGTTTATGCTGTTAATGATATGGTTTGTATTGTTGACTCCCTTGCCGGGATGTGATGGTTCCTATTACTGTTTATGCTGTTAATGATATGGTTTGTATTGTTGACTCCCTTTCCGGGGTGTGATGGTTCCTATTACTGTTTATGTTGTGAATGATATCATTTGTACTGTTGACTTCCTTGTCGGGATGTTGTGGTTTCTATTACTGGTTAAGCTGTTAATGATATTGTTTGTATTGTTGACTCCCTTGCTGGGATGTGGTGACTTATGGGTCATACTATTGGTTTTTCCTTGCCAAACTGATGTTTATGATATTTAGCACGAAGAATAATGACGTGCCATGTTTATGATATTGAGCATGAGGGAACATTCCGTGCCATGTTTATGACATTTAGCACGAAGGATAATGCCGTGCCATGTTTATGATTTTTAGAACGAGGAAATATTTCGTGCCATGTTTATGATATTTAGCACGAAGGATAATGTCGTGCCATGTTTATGATTTAGCACGACGTATAATGTCGTGCCATGATTATGTTATGTTAGCACGAGGGGACATTTTGTGCCATGATTATGTTATGTTAGCACAAGGGGACATTCTGTGCCATCTTATGTTATGCTAGCACGAGGGGAGATACTGTGCCATGATTATGTTATGTTAGAACGAGGGGAGATTTCGTGCCATGTTATGTTATGTTAAAACGAGGGGAAATTCCGTGCCATGTTATGTTATGTTAGCACGAGGGGATATTCCGTGCCATGTTATGTTATGTTAGCACGAAGGGACATTCCGTGCCGTATTCATGCACTATTATTTTCGTCATTCTTGTTTTCCCTTTACTGCATTTATTGGCAAGATTTGATATTCCTCATGTACTGCATGGAAATTTCTGAATGACGGACTGAGTCCCGATGGATAAATCTTGAGAAGATTTTTATCAAGAGATTTTACTGAAAAGTATTATTGAAAAAGCAATGGTTTTGAAATGATTATATTTGAATGACTTTTACATCGAAGGCATATTTGGAAAGCACTAGTTTTGCCTAGAATGATATTCGGAATTCATTTATTGAGAAAATCTCTTTGGAAAGCTTCGTAGTTTGAAAGAAACTATGTTTTAAGTAATTCCCTCTATTACTTATACTTATATGTACTTTTGGAGAAAGTATGTTTTCAAAGTAAACTCTTCCATACTAAAATAATTTTTATTTGCAAAGTTTTTCATACGAAGTGCTGTTTAAAGACTTTTACCAGTTATGGATTTTAATGGCTAAGGCCCGATGTGAACAAACTGACGTGGAGTTGAGTTATCGGTGTCCTTTATTGTATTGTGTTTCCTTTCGGTTCGACTTGTTTTGCTGTCCACCTTTATGTGTATTTTTGTGTTGTATCGTGATTGATTTATGTAATTTCCTTCCGCTTTATATTGTCATTGTGGTGGATTATACTGAGAAGTGTTAGATAGATGTAACATTCGGTCTTTTCTATATTCATGTTATCTATTTTGTAGACCAGTGGTGTCTTGACTAGTCCTCGTCACTACTCCACCGAGATTAGTCTTGATACTTACTGGGCACCGCTGTGGTGTGCTCATACTACACTTCTGCATATTTTTGTGTGCAGATTCAAGTATATATTGTAGTAGCCGTGTGGATGATTGCCGAGGAGACTCAAGGTAACCTGCTGCAGCGTTCGCAGGCGTCGGAGTCACCTTATTTGTATTTATTATTCATACAATGTTGTATCTACTTCCAAAAAGTTGTACTTAGAAGTTGTAGAAGACTCGTAGAGCTTATGACTTGTACTACCGGTTTTGGAAAAGTGTGTACATTCTGTTAAGATTTTATATCGAGGCTGCTAGCCTTCTTTTATTATTGTTGTTATTCAGTAACTATTAGGCTTACCTAGTCCGTAAGACCAGGTGTCATCACGATACCCAACGGAGGAAAATTTGGGTCGTGACAGAAGGGTCTTGGGAGAGTAAGGTACACGCAGACTTTAGCCCTATCTTGTGAAGATAGAGAGCCTATCTGATAGACCCTCAGTTTAAGGGAAAAATAAAAAAGAAGTAGACACAACAAGTGATAAGTACAACAAGATAAGGTCGTAAGAGTGTTGCATGTGTTTTCTTTCAATAAAAATTGTATAGAAGAAAAATAAACTATAATATTGTTTCAATAATGAAAATGAATGTTATTACGTTGATACAATAGCTGAATTCCATATATTCCAAACATGCAAAGATGATGAATTTGATTAAGTATTGGTATTATAAATATTTTATCATATAAGATACAGATATTCTAATTGCTGAATTACACCTGATATCTTTGCGATATTCTTGATATATGTATTCCTTCTATTGCGTCGGTGCTCTCGCATGATTAAAAGTTGTTGTTAACATTAAAAACTATCTTGAAAGTGCAACATATTATTGCCAACGTGAAAATCTTGTTATGCACAATATCTTGTGCTAACCTAATTAAGCATTCTTTGGACAGTTTTAGAAAATAATGTAACTTTTTCGAAATTACAGAAATATAAATAATTACGATGTTAATATGCAATGTATCTTGTTCTAACCTAATTAACACTCTTTAAACAATTTGTTTTTTGGGTGACTTTTTCAAAAACTACAGAAATATTACAAAGGCTGAACGAAAGAGCAGTTTTATGCATATTTTATTAGAACAAACATAAAAAGCCCTATTGTAAGGAGATGATTTAACAGTTAAAAAGTCTTGAGACATTGCCACATTTTTTGGTACGTCGCAAACCAAATAGAGCTATATGCTCCATTCGCATTTAACGTAGACTGTCAAACCGTTTTGAGATTGATTGATATAGATTGATAAAGGAGGTAGATTTGTCACCAAGGGAATTCATAAGATAAAAAAATAAAACACCCTAAAAAGTTAACGACCTTTAATATATATATAAAAAGAATTTTAATCTTATATACATAGTATAATTTCTCAGTCACGATGAAATGGTGCAATTCAACACCTCAACTCTAAGGCGTTATAAGGAAATCCTGGCACATGAAAACTCAAAAGAGAGTTTAAACCTGATAAATGGTCAAACCCATACATAAACGCAGAGGTAAGCAGCGTCTGAATTTAAACTTTACGGCTTCTTACTTTTAGGATAGTCACAGTAGGTGTTAGTAATTTAGTCCTGAATTTAATTTTTGTATGTGTGTAGTTGATTTCTTAATACAAATTAGGATTTAAATTAAAGCTATTGAGTTTAACTGATAACCCTATAGTTTGGCCCCAACATATGAGTCGTTTAAAATAAGTAACCTAGAAAGAAAGTGGAGGCTCTAGTTTTCTTGATTGTTTATACCATAGCATATATTGAAAAAATAATAACCTATATAACTGTCCACACAAATGCTTAAACCAAAAGTAGTTGATAGATGTATAATGTATGTATAATTTATTAATATTAATATGTATAATTTATGTATACTGGCTAAGAAAAGTAACTTGTAGATTTAATCAGTTATTTGTGTAAGATCCCTTACAAAACCAAAAGCAAGTAGATAGTTGTTAGATGCCTATTTTCATAAATACTTTGTATTCAATCAAAGTACATTACATAAAATGGGATGAAAGAAGTAATAAGTTTTAAAGTCGACGTCTTAAACAAAGAGCCAAAGAGGATCCAAGGATCCTTATTGATAAAGAGACGAAGAAATGAAGGATTTTAATTTCTTGGCAAAATTAAAAAGCAAAATTTAATTATTTGATTTTCTTGACAAATTTATTAAAGAGTCATATCTATTTGTTTAATTTCCTTTCCCTAATATCTATTAGGTCACATGCCTATTGTGTGTGAGAGAGGATTGTAAATGGTGTCTTTTCAAGATTTGCAAAATATGATTTGAATCTTAATTTGTGTAATATAATATCTTTGTCCAAGTATTTTTACTGTCTGAAATTGTTACATTTTAAGTTAACATTTTTTTTTATCAATAAGTAGATAAAATGGAGTTGCAAAAAATGCAACCAAAACAAACAAACAAAAGTGTGAAGTGTGGATTTAGCTACTTGTGTAGTAAGGTATCAGTATTTAACATATTTACAAATAAAATTTTATAAGACAGAATTAAAACTCGTGTTGATGTTAAGTCGACCCTATATACCTAAGGCCGGGAAACCAAACTCTAATTAGAGTAAGACCCTAATAGGTGGGCAACCATCCCGTATTGCACATATGACCGTGATGAATTATTTGAGTTGGTTCATTCGGGATGATTAGAATACTAGGTACAGATCACGTGAATTTAAGACGTGACATTCACATTTTCTTTTGATTGCTCTTTGCAATTCCAATTTATCAACTAATTGAGAAAACAGTTTCTTAACTTGAAGTGCAACAAAGAAATTGGAAAAACTAATGAAAAGTTAAAAGAGCCATTTCTGATCATATTTTGCAAATCTTGAAAGTACATTATTTTGTGGCAGAAATATGATCCATTATCTACCATCCCCCCTCTCACACAATAGGCATGTGACCTAATAGATATTAGGAAAAGGAAGTTAAACAAATAGATATGATACTTTAAATTGGCCAAGAAAGTCAATAATTAAATCTTTGCTTTTAAATTTTGCCAAGAAAGTTAAATAGTAAGATGGCAGTCTTTAAAGCTTATTAGTAGATACCATCAACATTAGCATTTAGAAGTTTTCTTTTTTTCTTTCACTAGCATCTCAATGTTGGTGTAACGATCCGACCGATCGTTTCGAGAGTTATAGCCCCGTTTCTTCGATTTTTGCTTCTTTATATGTCATTCAGCTGTATTGTATTGTATCAGGTTGGTTGGTGTCACGACTCAAAATCTATAAGGTCGTGATGGCGCCGGACACCATTGTCAGGCAAGCCAATCATTAAATAGTTAAGTTAAATATCCTGTTTTAGCATTTTCGAAATCATTAACTTTCACTTTATTACATAATAACTGAATAAAATTTGCTAAATAAATACGACAATTTAATATTCTATTTTTTATAAAATACATCCCAAACACATCCCAGAACCCGGTGACGCAAGTACATGAGCAATTACTAAGAATTTTACAAATTCTAAAAAACTTGTCCAAAATACAAATTGGACAAGGAATGAAAATGAAAATACAATACATAGAGGAAGACTCTGCCGACTGCGGGTCGTCTCCGACAGATGCAACTCGTCTTAGTCTCCAAATTAGCCATATTGTTATGAAGGTACCTGTGCAATAAAAATGCACATCAAGTGTAGCATGAGTACGAAAACAATGTGTACTCAGTAAGTATGTCGCCTAACCTCAGAGAGGTAGTGACAAGAGATCGAATTAGACACTTACTATAAGTCGGTTAATTTTTAATAAAGTGAGGTGCTAAGAATGAGTATCATAGACAATTAAATAATAATAAGGGATAAGGAACATCATACTTATTTCACATTTTACACATGAATTCTTCTTCTTTTTAGCTGGCAATTAAGAATTTCCCTAGGCCGATAAACATGTATAAGTCACAGGAAATACGCAACAATTATTATGCGCAAAAAAAGTGCCGAGGGTCGAATGGTGCGGACCAACAATAATAAACTGTGTACTGCCGAGGGTCGAACGACTCGAACCATAGATGCATCTATTTTTCCCGATCGCGAATCGGTCATGTGACACGGTCAACATAATAATAATAAGGCTAACCTACTCGCGAATCATACCTGCGACTCAGGTGCTCATATATACACGTTTTCACATAATAAATTCGCATTTTTATTAAGAAAGCAGTTACTCAGGAAAGTGGTAAAATTCTTCTTAAGAGAACACGAAAAATAGCATTTAAATCTTTGTTTTGAAACTCACTTGCCAAGTTTAATAATATCCAATAATATAACCTTATCAGGAATACAATTATCCACTGAGGAATCAATTCTCTTTCTAGATGATTAAGAAAATGAACTCTAGTCTTCTTAGATATTCAATTACTATTTCGATCATATTAGCGGTCTAATATTACTGGCAAGATCACAAGTACAACAGATAAGGCATGCTAGTGGAGCCTAGACCAACCGGACATAAGCATATTAGTAGCTACGCACGGACTCCCGTCACCTCGTGCGTATGTAGCCCTCGCAAGTAATAGCATGTATTAATTTAGTTCACTTATGGAGACAATTCCCCCTCAAAGTTAGAAAGGAGACTTACCTCGCTCCGAAATTCCATAACCGGCTTCAAAGCCCTTCCGACGACTCCAATGGACGCACAACGCCCCAAAACTATCCAAATAACGACAAATCAATGAAAATATACTATAATATTTGCAACAATATAAATTATATAATTTCCCAACTCCTCTCAGTAAATTGACCAAAATGCCCCCAGGCCCACGTGCCCGAATTCTGAAATTTCTCGAAGATAAACTCTACCCATAGCTTTACTAACTCAAATATATCATTTTACTCAAATATTCATGCTCAATTCGTGGTAAAAATTCAAATTACAATTTCTAGGTTTTTCCCCCAAAAAATCCCAATTTCCTACTAATTACCATGTCTAATTCCATGCATAAACCTTGTATTTAACTTAAAAACATTAAGAAATTACTTACCTAGTAATGCATGATGAAAATCCCTCTTGAAGCTCCTCAAAGTCGTCCAAACAAAAGAAAAATGGGAGAAAATGAGCCAAGAATCTCGGTTTTAAAACATTCTGCCCAGGCCTATTTTTGCACCTGCGATCCAAATCTTCGCACTTGCGCTCACGCAGGTGCACCCAGACTCTTGCACCTGCGGCTTCCTCAGCTCCAGCCAAAACTCGCACCTGCAACCCATTGTCCGCATTTGCGCCTTCGCAGGTGCAAAAATTACATCCCACCTGCGCTCCCAGACAAGACACCAAAATCTCGCACCTACGGCGCCAAAGCTGCACCTGCGGCCAAATCCTCGCAGGTGCGGTCACACCAGATGACAGCAATCTCAACACTTCTTCAAACTCCAAACATGATCCGTTAACCACCCGGAATCCACACGAGGCCCTCCGGACCCCGTCAAATTACACCAAACTGTTCCAAAACATAATGCGGACTTGCTCGAGGCCTCAATTCACATCAAACAACATCGAAACCACGGATCGCACTAAAATTCAAACTTTAAGAACTTGAAATTCCAAACTTCCACATCTGATGCCGAAACCTATCAAATCACAACCGATTGACCCCAAATTTTGCACACAGGTCATATTTGACATTACGCACCTGCTCCAACTTCCGGAATCGTATTCCGACCCCGGTATCAAATTTTTCACTTCCGATCGGATTTCTAAAAAACCTTCAAATTCTTATCTTTAGCCAAATGACTTCAAAATGACATATGGACATCCGAATTCACTTCCGATCGCGCTCCTAACTCCAGAATTACCATACTAAGCTATTCCCAGACTCGGAATCCCAAACAGACATCAATAACACTTAAATGAGCTTCAAGCCAAACTTAGGAAATTTTCTTGAAAATGCTGACTTCCACAGTATACGCCGAAACACTCCCGGGTTATTCAAAGCCCGATCCGGACATACGCCCAAGTCCGAAATCATCATATGAACCTGCAGGAACCTTCAAATCCCGATTCAGAGGTCGTTTACTCAAAATTTTAATCTTAGTCAATTTCTCCAACTTAATTAAGGCTTCTGAAATGAGAATTTTCTTTGCAATTTGACTCCGAGCTTCCCGAAATTCAATTCCGACCACACCTACAAGTCATAATACCTGAAATGGAGATGTTCATGACTTCAAACCACTGAACGACGTGCTAGAGCTCAAAACGACCGGTCGGGTAGTTACATTCTCCCCCACTTAAACATACGTTCATCCTCGAACATGCTAAGAACTGCTCTGGAGTTATCAGAAATCACTCTTTAACACCTCAAGCACCTGCCCGTGCTACCACGTCCCAGTTGAGTACATTAGCTTAATGAAATCTGAAGATTTCTTCTTTTATCCATATAATAAGCTCAGAATCCAGTTCCAACACCTGAAGTTTCTCTACCAGGCCTAGTTCCAATATATAAACATCGTATAAACTACCACACGATATACCCGAACATGATTGCATACCTTTGTTGAATTAGCAACCATGCACCGCATAATTCATCGTCTGACCACAATGACACTCCCTGAACCTTAATTGCCAAAATTCCACGAATCTGATGCTCTCAATGCACCTTACAGTATATATACATATATCCCATTATAATGCTGACGATACCACCACAATGGAGGGGAGGTGTAGAATTTCATAACCAACTGCCGAGTTAATAAATCATTGAATATCTTTTCTTGACTAGAATCATCACCTCATTATAAACCAATAAGGGTAACTGCCCTTCAATGTATTTCACACGATCATATCGCACTTGATCCCTGATCCAATAATCTCGTCTCACCCAATATGAACTGCTCAGACAAAAAACAACCCAAACATGACCAACAGTCTCACATGATACCACATCGCACCAATAGGCCACAACTCGAACACGATACATAAGAAACGACTTAGTAAGGGACTACTCAACTTACGCAACTATTATGAACTTTCCTCAGAAAATAGGAAGTAAAACATAAGAAAAATAAATATAGGAACCTTACTCATCATCACACTGTTGCTGCGCGCAACCCGATCCATATAACATACCCGTGGCGACGTGCCACCCGATCCACACATAAAATTTACATAAGAAGATACACACCGAGCTAAGTTGCCCATTACCATAGAATATAGAACATCAGTCACAAACACGCTAAGTGCACAATACCATCTTGGGGAGACTGATAAAGCCATATGCTATAAAACTCAAGCACAACTGAGGTGCGATATGTATATATACTTTAGATCTCAAGATCTATCCTGCTCACATAACATCATCACTATGCGGTACCTCAACACATAAGAAATTATCAAGCCGTTCACAACTCACACGACACAATAATAATATCACATGAATTTGATGAAGACGGTAAAAAACCTGATATTCCAACACCCCTCCTTGAGGAGCGCTATACTGAAAGGAACACATCTGCCTCACATGAAGCTCATAATCCTGTTTAAACCCATTCACACACTTCAAGCTGATTCTGCTCGCACCGAACTATGCTAATAGCTTACCTGGGTCCATAATAACCCACTTCCTCTCATAACACGCGAGATCACCCATCATAGCTGGGACAACACCCTACCACTTACAACAAAGATGAACTAATTGCCTTCAAGGCATAAGTTCTCAAATGAGCAATATTACACTTTCTTATACTTGGTCTAAATCTTCAATCAATCAGGTGACTATATGTCACACTTATACAATCTTCTCGTGGTTATGCTCCCACGACCATCCACACCAAGTAGCAAGTCTGCATATCCACCATTGGCCACACTAACGTTGTAAAACAAATCAAGAACCCATAACCAGGGTACAAAGCCTATTTCACCGAATATCGATCTCAGGTGGCACTGAAGATAATACTAGCTTACTCTAAACTCCCAAATCACTTTTTCTTGCTCATCCGAGCTCATGACATCCTTGTTAACACCGAACCACAATCTCAATTCTTACTTCCCAGTTACATACTGTTTACTGCACCTAACATGCAAATATGAAATTGCGCAAGAATTCCATCATAACTCCTGAACCACCAATAAGGGAAACACCTCATCATATAGAAACCTCTTACTTACCTTAATTCAAGAGAACTATAACATCAATCAAGTGAATTCTCCCAATCACCCAACATGCAAATCTTTAAGTAATGGTCTGAACCACCTTCCGGGATCCGCCTACACCTGACAGGCCATAGCACTCAAGTGCTCCCACATGAAATCTATTACGACGATCGACAAGCCCTGCACATACCGGCCCAAACAACATGCATATTAATTACACTAACGAAACTGATCATTGCCGTACATGTTCCATTTCAACCATGGCTAATCAATATATCTTCCTTTAATCACTTTTAATTGCCTCAGGAATAATAGTAACTTCCTTCAACTCATAACAACTCAACCCTCACTCATCCCGAGTGACCTTGATTCACGAGACCATGCTGCCTAAATCCCGCAACAAGTCTCATACCCTCCTGATAATTTCTCTACAACCCGGAGTTTATTTCTCTCACTCCTCCAATACTATCCTGCATGCTGAAAATAACATAGAAAACTGCAACCATTTTCCCTCTCTCTGAAATTACGTTGTAAAAGATCAATTCTTAATAATACTACTGCCTGAAACCCTTTAACGCCGCATCCTTAAATTTTGAATTCACTAGGACCGCTATTGAGAGTCACCCACTCTGACTGGTCCTGAATACAATCAAGTCCAAGGCTCTTCTAGCACAAGAACACCCTTTTCAATGAAGCACGTGACTGAGTCACTACCCTACAGCTTTCCTATGCCTTAAGCATAAATTTTGAATCTTTCAAAGCCTAGGCCTGGTCCATCAGAGCCAACTTTTGCACATATTCATCAAATCCCACGCACAATCGCCATTTTACTCATTTCCCTTAGCTGTAATAACTTTCCAACACGGCGACAATCTGCAACCCCATGATAACACAACTCTACAACCCAACTGCAGTTCGTGGGACTCCCCCACTTAGCCCGAAGCTACTACTTGCACCATTCTAGACCCTGTTGAGGTCCTTTCTCCTTTGCTAACATGATCTTTCTCAACCAATCCATCCAATCCTTCCAAATTTTCTTGTTAGCACTCCCTAAATACTCAAATTCCCTAGCATCATTCACACATTCTGCCTCCTACCGAATAGCCACCAGAATCCCTCGCAGAAACTTTCCAACCATGCAACCGCTAACTTATTCACAGGAGATAACCCACCTGTGGAAATCACCTACTGACACCTTCCAATGACGCTGAAATGCACACTCTCTGCAACATCAATACCCCATCCTAAGCCTGCTCTCATTCACCAACTTTACCAGTTCGTCCGCTCCTCATGGACATCTACTGAATGCGCTACAACATCTTCAAATTCACCTCCACATTGCGTCCTTCTTCATTCCTAACAACTCCTCCATGTTATATCCAACCTTCCGCCGAAATAACCCACATTTTAACTTACGCTCGAGGACGCAATCACTATCCATTAAAACTCTCAACTTTCCCCCAAGATAGGCAGTTGTCTTACCACTTAACTCCGGTGCTACGCTGCCACTCTCCCACTTGTTAAGCTCATTCCTTTAAACAACTACCCGACTTCCGTTCCTTACACTTGGCTTTTTAGAAAGGTAACCACCGCCTGGCACTTTTAACATATCTTCTTTCATCGTATGCTGTCCAATTAAATATCATTCTCTGCAACTCTTACACCAGTAGATCACCACGACTTCAAACTCTCTGAGGATCATCTTTCTCGAGCTGCCTTCATTAGAAATAACTATCCAGTCCTGAACCACCACGCACCACGATTTCTAACAACCGCTTCTTCAATACTACCTCACAACACTCTGACCCAATGCAATCGAAGAAACCATAGCACCGACAAACTTAACACATTCCATTCGATCAATGACGATGATATCACACCACAGGTGAATATCCCACCTCACTTAAAAACACCAAGTCTTACCACTTTATCAATCCAAAACCTGACCATTTACAATCCAAATGCCTTTCCTCTACCGAAACTAAAATACTGAAATCTCGAAATCACGCCCTGAGAAGACCTCCCTTCAAGCCATTCATCATTCCCAACATATAGGCAAGCATTCTATCATCATATCGACATCGCGCGATAACCAATCGTAAGCATCATCACTGCCTGAGCATAGCCTTAAGTCTCTCAGAAACACAGCTACTGAGCTGAAACCACATATTATCCTTCTGCAGGGCTACAACAACAGCCCCAACCATGAAAAACATCACGCACCCTATCCGTAGCACCATTTCAATTCCTCAAATTCCTGATTCATA
>ML316477.1:0-18139 GCA_005239505.1 Nicotiana paniculata | reverse complement strand
ATATATATATATATACTCTGAATCTCAAGAGCTATCCTGCTCACATAACATCATCACTACGCGGGACCTCAACACATAAGAAATTGTCAAGACGTTGCACAACTCACACGGCACAATCATAATATTACCTGAAATGAACGATGATGGAACAACATATGATGTTCTAATATCCCTCCAAGACAAGCGCCATACAGAACGAACACCTCTGACTCACATGGATCCCATAACCACATTTAAATCAATTCACAAACATCGAGCCTATCTTGCTCGCACCGAACTAGGCTAATAGCTTGACCTGGGTCCATATTAACCCACTCCCTCTCATAGTACGCCAAAACAACCGTCATAGCCGGGACAAACACCCCCAATCCACAACCAAATGAACCGAACGCTTTCCAGACATAAATTCTCAAATAAACAATATTACACTTCTTTATATTCAGTCCAAATCTTCAATCCATTAAGTGAACACATGTCACACTCATATGATCATCCCGTGATCACGCTCCCACGACCTTCCACACAAGGTAGCAAGTCTGCAAATCCACCACTGGCCACACTAACGCTGTAAAACAAATCAAGAACCCATAACTAGGATGCAAAGCCTCTTTCACCAAACACCGATCTCAGGTGACACTAAAGACAACACCAGCTTACTCTAAACATTCAAATCCCTTTTCCTGCTCATCTGAGCTCATGAAATCCTTGTCAATACCGAACCGCAACCTCGATCCTTACTTCCAGATTTCATACCGTTCATTGTACCTAACATGCCAATATGCATTCGCACATGAATCTCGTCATAACTCTTAAATCGCTAATAGGGTAAACACTTCATCATATAAAGACCTTTTACTTATCTCAATTCAAGAGAACCATCACAACACACAAGTGAATTCTCACAATCACAAAACATGCAAATCCTCGAACTCCACCTCTGCAGGAGATAACTGATTCACCCGTATACCTCAAATTGAAACCGATACGACACTCAGCTGCGCAATCGAATTATCAACAGTAGACTCCCCCACTTGGCTCAAGCCATAGATCAAGATGAACAATAACTCACAATGCCCATACGCTAACACCGCCACGATACCGCAATGAGAATCAATTAAACTTTCCATAAGCTCATATAACACGACCCCCTCTCGTACCTCAATTCAATTCGCACTCACCGCAGGAATAATGATTATCCCAATCAACACATAACAACTCAATTCACACTCACCTTGAGTGACTCCATTCCACGAGACCATTTCGTTTCCAGACCCATGAACCGTTTCATGCCTTCCTTGCGTGCATATTCACATCTTTGATCAATATACCCATTCCGATAACCCTTCCATGAACCCGAAGTCATTTTTCTCCTTTTTATGAACCCCAGTGCTACTCTACACACCGAAGATAATGTAGAACACTCCAGCCATTTTCTCTTTCCCATAATTCTGCTGCACAAGCTCGATTCATAACCATATTGTGGGCTTGAAATCCTTGGACACCACCTTCTAACCTTTGAATCCATTGGAACCATTGTTGAGAGTCACCCACTCTGGCTTGGTCCCGAATATAATCAACTCTACGGCTTCGCTGGCACCTGAACACCCATCTTGATAAAGCACCCGACTGAATCCCTTCACTTGTAAATTACCTCTGTACTGGGCATAAATCCTGAATCTTTCCAAAGCCTAAACCTGATTCAATAAGGCCAACCCTTGCACACCTATATCGATTCCATGCTCAATTACTAATCTACTCCTTTTCGTTTAGCTGCAATAACTTGCTAATACACCGACAATCCGCAACCCCATGAGAAAATAATCCTGCAACCCAATCGCAGGCGGTGGGACTCTCCTACTTAGCCTGAAGCTACTCCTTGCACCACTCTGGACTCCACCGAAGTTCTTTCTTTGTTGCTGACACGATCTTGCTCAACCAACCCGTCAACTTATTCTAAATTCTCCTGTCAGCATTCCACGAATACTCTAATTTTCTAGAATCATTCACATATTCGGTCTCCTACCAAACAACCACTGGAATTCCTCGCAAAAACTTTCCAACCACATGACCGCTAACCTGCTCACAAGAGATAACCCTCCTGCGGAAATTACCAACTGACACCTTACAACAAAGTCGTACTGCACACTCTCTACGACACCAATACTCCATCCTGCGCCTGTCCTCATTTATCAACTTTACTAGTCCGTCTGCTCCTCATGGACATCTACTAAATGCGCGACAATATCTTCCAATTCACCGCTATATTGCATCCTTCTTCATCCCAAACAACTTCTCTCTGTTGTATCCAACCTTCTGCCGAAATATCCAATATTTCAATTTAAGTTTGTGGACCCCATCATCGTCCACTAAAATTCCCAAATCACTCCAAACTTCCCCTCAAGGGGTGTATCTATCTTACCACATAACTCATATGCTACGCTGCCACTCTCCCACTTTGGTTAAACTCACTCCTGCAAGCAACTACCTGACCTCCTTTTCTTACACCTGACCTTTTAGAAATTTAACCATCACCTGACACTTCCCACGTGTCCTTCCTTATCCCTTGCTGCCCAGCTGTTGCCTTAGGCCAATAACTATTTTTGTAGCACTTAAACCAGCAGATCACCACAACTTCCGAAGATCATCTTTCTTGAGCCGCCTTTATTAGAAATACTTATTCAATACTGAACCACCACACACCACGACCTCTGACAACCGCTTCTTCAATATTTCTTCACAACATTCTGACCCAATGCCACCAAAGAAACCATAGCACCGACGAACTTAACACCTTATTTTCGATCAAAAACAGCGATACCACATCACAAATGAATATTCCACCTTGCTTGAAAACACCAAGTCTTATTATTCTTTCAACCCAAATTGAGCATTCATAGTTCAATTGCCTTTCCTTCGCCGGACTAAAATACTGAAATCTCGAAATCACGCTTCGAGAAGACCTCCTCTCAAGTCATTCATTTTCCCAACACACGGGCAAGCTTCCTATCACCACATCAATACCGTGCGGTGACCAATCATGAGCACCATAACAACCTAAGCATAGCCTCAAATACCTCAACAACACAACTACTGAGCTGAAACAACATATTATCCCTCCGCAGAGCAGCGACAATAGCCCCAACCAACTATGCATGGAAAAACCTCAAGCACCATATCTGTAGCACCATTACAATTCCTCAAATCCTCGATTTATAGCAAGCGCTTCGCAACGTGTAGGATTGAGTAAGAAGAAAACGTAGGCATAAGCCTTAAAGGAATCAAACCGCACGATAAGGAATCAAGAAGCGAAGTATTCCTAACAGCCCTGTAGCCTATCAAAGATAAGTACAGACGTATTCGTACCGATCCGCAAGACTCTACTAGACTTGTTCATGACTCGTGAGACCTAAGGGAACCTAGTGCTCTGATACCACGTTGTCACGGTCCAAAATTCATTACGGTCGTGATGGCGCCGGACCCCACTGTCAGGCAAGCCAAAACTTAATAAATAAATAAAAATCTTTATTTTAAAGTTCTCGAAGTCATTCCTTTTTCATTTTCTTAAATAATAATTAGCGAACTTCCTCTGAGTAAATAATAATATATTAGCAAATTTAAATAGTAAATAAATCTCATAATTATCCCAGAACCCGGCGTCACAAGTGCAAGAGCAAATATCTAAGAATTATACATGTACTACAATGCTTGTCCGGAATACAAACTGGACGAGGAATTTAAAATAAATACAATACATCTGAGGAAGACTCTGCCGGCTGCGGGCCGCCTCCGAATGGTGCAGCTCGTCTAAGTCTCCAAATCAGTCACATCATTACGTCAAGCAGGGCCACTATCTATGAATGTACCTGTGCAATAAAAATGCACATCAAGTATAGCATGAGTACGAAAATAACGTGTACTCAGTAAGTATCCCGCCTAACCTCGAAGAGGTAGTGACGAGAGGTCGAATTTGACACTTGCTAAAGGTCAATTTAATGAAATAAAGGGTGACACTAAGCATGGATATCATAGGCAATTTAGCAAGTAGCAACAGGAAACAACAACTTCTTGCACATTTAATATTCTTAAATCCTCGTCATTTCAGTTGACAATTTAAAATCTCCAGGCCAGTAATCAAGTAAAAATCACAGCAAATACGCAGTAAATATCATGCGCAAGCAATTCTGAGGGTCGAACGGATCGAACCAACATAAATGTAAACTGTGCACTGCCGAAGGGTCGAACGGCGCGAACCACAGATGCATCTATTAACCCGACGTGGCGTACGACCTGCTCCCATGAGAGTAGTGGAAGAAATAACCCCGCTCGCAGAATATAAATTACGAAGCAGTCACACACAGTCATGCACATTCAAACAGTACACCCCGACTACATCGGGAAAACAAATACTCAAGTAAATTATAAATTTCTCTTTTAAAGGTCACAAAATAGTATTTAAATCTTTTCCAGAAATCCATTTTTACCAAGTTCGGTAAGGTTTAAACACTTTATTTTCATCAATACGATTACAAATACGGCAAATAAAACATGCTTTTGGGTCCTAGACTACCCGGACATAAACATAATAGTATCTATGCACGGACTCTCGTCACCTCATGCGTACGTAGCCGCCACAAATAGTAGCACATATTTAATTTTTTCACCTATGGGGACAATTCCCCCTTACAAGGTTAGAAAGGAGACTTACCTCACTGCGAAGATTCATAACCGGCCTCCAAGCCCCTCCGACGACTCAAATTGATGCACAATGCCTCAAAACTATCCAAATAACGGGCAAACCAATGAAAATATACTCTAATACTTATAACAATTTAATTTATATAAATTCCCAATTCCGCTCGAAAAGTTGACAAAAATTACCCCTCGGACCCACATGTTCGGATTCCGAAACTTTTCGAAGATAATGATTACCCATAACCTGGGAAACCCAAATATATGATATTATCTCAATCTCATTCCCAATTCATGGTTAAAATCCAAAAACACACATTCTAGGTCTTTGTTCAAAATTCCCAAATTCCCACCAGTTTTATGTCTAATCTATGTATAATCCAAGTGTTTTAACTCAAAGATGAGAAGAAATCACTTACCTAAAGTTGCTTGATGAAGATCCTCCCTTGAAGCTCCCCAAAATCGCCACACCAAATGAAAATGGGAGAACAATGGCCAAATCCCATCTTAAAAATACACACTGCCTCCAGTCCTCCCGCACCTGCGGTGTCTACGCCCGCACCTGCGAACCCGCAGGTGAGACCAAACTCTAGCACCTGCGGCTTCCTTATTCCCCAGCCGGCTCCGCACCTGCGGTCCGCATCTGTGCCTTTACAGGTGCGGAAATAGCCTTGCGCCTGCGCCCACAGCCAAGCCAGCCACTTCCGCATCTACGACACCAAATCCGCACCTGCGGCCCAAGCCTCGCATGCGGTCACACCAAACATCAACAGATTCAGCTCCTCCTCAACTTCAAATTTGATCTGTTAATCACCCAGAATCTATCCAAGGCCCCCGGGACCCCGTCCAATTACACCAACCTGTTCCAAAACATAATGTGGACCTGCCCGAAGCCTCAAATCACATCAAATAACATCGAAACAATGGATCGCATCACAATTCAATCTTTATGAACTTTGAAACCTCCAACTTCTACATTTGATGCCGAAACCTATCAGACCATGTCTGATTGACCCCAAATTTTGCAGACAAGTCACATTCAACATTATGGACCTGCTCCAACTTTCAGAATCGCATTTCGACCCCGATATCAAAATTTCCACTTCCGATCGGATTTCTCAAAAACCTTCAAATTTCTATGTTTAGCCAAATAACTCCAAAATAACCTACGGACCTTCGAATTCACTTCCGATCGCGCTCCCAACTCCTAAATCACCATACGAAGCTATTCCCAAACTCGGAATCCCAAATGGACATCAACATCACTGAAATGCACTTCAACCCAGACTTATGAAGTTTCTTCTAAAATGCTAACTTCCACAATACACGCCGAAATGCTCCCGGGTCATCCAAAACCCGATTCGAGCATACGCCAAGTCCGAAATCATCATACGAGCCTGCTGGAACCTTCAAATCCTGATTCCGAGGTCGTTTACTCAAAAATTTAATCTTAGTAGATTCTTCCAACTTAAGGCTTCTAAAATGAGAGTTTTCTTTTCAAATTGACTCTAAACTTCCCGACGCCGACCACACCGACAAGTCATATCACCTGAAATGAAGTTGCTCATGACCTCAAACCACTGAGCGACGCGCTAGAGCTCAAAACGACCTGTCGGATCGTTACACTCTCTTTATCTCATGTTCTATATGCGGATGAGAGTATCTTAATGGGAAAGACTAACAAAAAAACTGGTTAATGCATAAAATCATGCGTGAAACTTTTCCATCAAGAATCTGGTATTTCTATAAATTACTTAAAATCCAAAATTATCTTCTCAAAAATTACCCTTTAGCAATTACTTCTTATTTTACAAACCTTTTTCGAATAAAACTAGTCATGATTTTGGGAAATACCTTGGCTTCCCAATTCTAAATTACAATTCAAAACCTAAAGATTTTCAATTTGTATTAGACAAATTGCGTAATAGACTGTCTCACTGGAAATGTTCCTTCCTACATATGGCTGGAAGAACAACATTGGCCACAAACACCTTAAGTGCTATTCCTACCCATTCCATGCAATACACATTACTCCCCGTAAAAATCCTTAAATAAATTGATAAAATACAAAGGGATTTCATTTGGGGATCTACCAACTCTTCTAGAAAATTACACCTGGTTAATTGGCAAACAATCACAAAGGATAAAGTTGAGGGTGGTTTTGGTATACGCTCAGCTGCATCCAAAAATATTGTCCTATTAAAAAGCCTTACCTGGAGAATCTTGCAAAATCCTACTACCTCTTGGGCACAACTTATTTCTCTAAAATATGCCACGAAAAAGTCTATTATTGAGATGTCTTTCATTTGATAAGCTATTCTTAAAGGCTGAAAAGTTTGTAATGAAGGCACATTGTGGCATCCCTGCATTGGCTCCAAAATTAATATCTGGTCCTCCAAATGGATATACAACTCCAACACCCTTAGAAACTCGATATATGGTCCTCTTAGTAAGATTGACCAAAACCTTTTCATTAAAAATCTTATTAAGCAGGGTAAATGGGATGTCTCTAATATTTCTTTGAATTTCCCTCCACGATTAGTAAAAATATTGCTTCAACGCATTTACCGAATAATGTCCTAAATAAAGACATTATGAGTTAGGACCCAAATGCAAATGAATTATTTACTACTAAGTCTTGTTACAAGCTCTTAAATCCTAATAGCACTTCTAACACCATCTTCAGCTGGATTTGGGGCCTCTACTGCCCTAACAAAATCAAATATTTCCTTGGCAATGTATGCACAACCGTATTCCTTGTCGATCCTTTTTAGCACAAATTAGCATTAATATTGATGCCACCTGCATGACCTGTAAACAAAATGCGAAGATATCCACCATATTTTTATATACTGCCAGCTACTATGCGCTTTTGGAACAATATGGGCATCCCGACTCTGCCTATCGAAAATAATCCTCACTGGCTGATCAACCTAAAAGATAATTTCATTCAGAATAGTAGCCATTCTACAAGCTGGAAAAATATTTCATTCAGAAGAGTAGCCATCCTACAAGTTGAAAAACCATTTTTCCTTTCTCTCTCTAGAACATTTGAAAAAATAGAAATAACAACTTTGAGAACTTATACCTTGATTAACATGCCCCAAAAATTATTCAACAAGCCTGTAAATTTAACTTTTTTTTTTTACTGAAAAAGCTCTTTCAAAGTTCATAAGATCAAGATTGAGATTAAGTGGAAAAAATCACCGGCTGGTAAGGTGAAATTAAACATAGATGATGCCTTCTCAATAACCAATTTGGAAGCTGGACTAGGTGGAGTATTCAAAAATAACAATGGAGACTAGATCATTGGTTTTCATAAATCATGCCATGTAGTGTCAGCCATGCAACCTGAACTAATGGTTTTACAGAAAGGTTTAAAGATTGTAAAAGATATGAATTTTCCCAAAATAGAGATTGAAACAGACTCAATGGTAATCATCATTCTCTTATATGAAAACAATCAAATCCTATCTAACACTATATTTGAATGCAGGTTGTTAATGCATCAGCTGAAACTCCCAACTTTGAGACATAACTTCAGAGAAGGAAATGAAGTAGCGCACCTCCTGGCTAAGGAAGCTGTTAAAGACTTTATCCCAATTAAATATTTTTACCATGCTCGTCCACCCTTTTTGTTGATCTTGAATTAAACATGGACAAGCAGGGAATCAATCATAGTACTAAGTATCTTCCTTCTACTGTTTATAATAGCCTTACCAAGTTAGGTAATGGTAATGTCCTTAGGGACTATGTAATGACTATGTAATCTTTTGTTTAGTAATATAATCTCCATGTTTCCCTTAAAAAAAAATTAAAATTTAAACTTTATGAAACCATACCAATCATGTCGATTTCTCTTCGGTATCGGTACAGTTAGATTAATTTTCTGTATTTTTTAAATGTCATTTAAAAGTCTAAAGAGTGATGAATTAAGAAAATATGAAAGATGTCCCTATTATAGATCCATCTAGCATAAAAGAAACTAAGCAAAGATAAAGAAAATATAGATCACACGAGTGAAAAATATATTAAGCAAGTTGCGAGTCAAGAATAAAGTTTATAGAATATTAAATATTCAAAAATTTAAATTCAAATCATACGAAAAGAAGCATATTCAATACATTGCAGTTTATTACTTATAATCGCTAGAATACCTGTGTGTCTTGAGAGTGAATGTGCTAGTAATAGTTTAGTTTCAATAGAAGTAGTATAATAGGTCTTAGAATTAGGGTTTTGAGTTTAATTAATTGTTGCCTTATAACCGTTTTCATAATTAGAAGGCCCTGATGCTTTATTATTTTTAAATTTAATAAATAAATATAATCCCATATAAATTTATTCGGTACGATTCGGTATTTTTTCGATTTATTTTCATAAAATAAAAAATCTACCTTAATTATCGGTACAGTTATAGGTTTATATAAAATCCTACGACTTCATTAACAAAAACCTAAAAATCGGTTCGAAACAGTACGGTTCGGTCGATTTAGCCGATTTTTAAATATGGATTGATACCCCTAGACATATCTCCAAAATCAATAATTTAACATGACTGATTCTGTTTTGGGGTCAAAATCATTAGGTACGTGATCCGTATAATTTTTAAAAAAAAAAATAGACATGACAAAATTTNACGAGAGGCAAGAAATTATTGGTGGAGATATACCAAAAAGAATAAAAAGGAAACCAACATTTAAAAATAATGTATAGAAATCACTTTTAGATGTGTAAATTCTTTTTTATCAGAAAAGAAATCACTTTTAAAAGTTTTGTAATTTTTTCCCCAAGTATACTTGCTTATAATAATAATAATATATATATTTTTTTCCTTTCAACTTAAATAAAATGGGAATGTTACACAAATAACTGATTATTTTTAATATTTATTTTTTCTAGTCGGTATATATACATTATACATATATTATAAATTAAAAAATTGAATGGACGACTATATGGATTAATTTTTCTAAATAAAAATACTCCATCAATTATAATTTATCTGTAAAGCAATCACTACACTGTCCGTGGAAAATAGTACAATGTAAACGATGACGTGTGATAAAATGATAGGCGAAACATAAGAAGAAAATAATCAAGAGCAACTAATATTGGACCATAAAAATGAATAAAAAAGAAACATTGGACCACGTGTTGGTCTGAGAGCTCTCATAGAGTTGTAGATCCTCCTTCGTGTCGTCATCTCTGTTTGCTGCTTTCCTTCCATGGTCTCTGCCGCAATTGCATATGCATATGACAGACAAATACTTACTAATTAGCTATTCCCACCGCAACTGTTAACTCCATTTCTAAGGTTCCTCCTTTCCCTTTTCTGCATTTCTACGTTTTCCTTTTACTTTTCCTTAATTAATTCCTTCTTAACACTTCAATGCCAATACTGACTCCATTTTAGCTACATTTCTGTTCCTTTTCTTCTAACTGTACCTGTCGCAAATTTTCTTCCTTTTTTCAGTATTCCAAAACGTTTCACGAGGTGACGAACGAGTACACACACACACACACTCTCTTTCCTCTCTCTATAGGCGCGTTTATATGGTAATGATAGATAATTAAGCAACCAATGCCAACTTTAGTCTCAGCTGAAAACGTAAAAGATTGTACCTTTTTTTTCTTCCTATTTCTTATTTTAAAGGATTAGAATTTTCTTGATTGATAATAAAGTGTATTGAATTATCGGTTTCAAATATGGAACTTTCCCTTCACATTAGATCTGAGATTTGTGCTGCGTTTAGATTAGACATTGTCGGTTATGAAGTGATGTTGTACAAAGGTTGGCTGGCCAGCTGATAACTAATGATTTTTGTACGCGAATGGATCTGGGCAGGTTGGCTTGTATATGATTGGGGATCTTCTTACAGTATTGGCACCGTACATTACAATCACAGAGTATGAGAGGGGTTCGTCTTGCAGATGCTTATTCGATCTACAAGCGTGCTTCTTCTAATGATCATTTCACTGATGATTATGATGACCGTGAACAAAATTTAGGTGTGTATCCCTTAATATTCTTTTCTTTTAAAAATATTATTTGTGTGTTCAAGCGTATTAACAGGACGGATCTTAGATTTAGAATCAGTACGTTCTGAATGCAGCTTATTATAGTATTTGGGGATTAAAGGGGTGAGCATGAGATGGGTGTTTTTTAAATTTTGGGTCATGCCAAGATCTAATTCTCTCTCTTGTTCCTTTTGACGAAGTCATACAAATTGTGTTTTTATGAGCTTTCTTATGCATTAAAGCGATTTGACAAGCAGTTGAAAAACTGCTGAGTGTTTACTGAAAACGCTACTGACAGGTTTTGGATTTTCTTGAGGTTAAATAGAGAAATAAAATTTTGCCAACTTGGTTGAATAAAATAGGGAGTACTATACAAGTTGTATTTTGATGAGCTTTCTTATGCTATTTGAGAAGCAGTTGAAAAAGTGTTCAAATAGAGAAATAAATTTTTGCCAACTTGGTTGAATAAAATAGTGTGATAGTCCTTTATTGTACTATCAGCGTAGACAATCATAGGACGTAACACTATACTAGGATATATTTCCATATGATACTTCACATCTTACCATGTTAAATTGTGAGCTTATATGGCTGATCTCTGATTCATATGAATTTTTTAGGTCGCCTGCAAAATGGTGTCTGGAAAGATATTGGAAACCCTTCATGGAAACGCCCGTTACCGCATATATTGGTCGCAATTATTTCATCTCTCTTGTTTGGCTACCATCTCGGGTATGACTAAATCTGAAAATTTAGTTTCTTTCATAAATCTTACCAATGTAGTTTGTCAAATGACCTTGTTGACTTTTTTTCTTCTTTTTCCCTTTGCATTTGATTTTGATTTGGATTATTTAGGGTGGTTAATGACACTCTAGAAAGCATGTCTTTGGACCTTGGCTTCAGCGGCAGCACCTTGGCAGAAGGTACTCTATGCCATTTACCTTAAAGATTCCTCCTCCCCCCCCAAAAACCAAAAAAAACACGGCCCGACCCACCTGAACCTCTTCGTCTCTAGGCAGATCCTGAATTTTGAGTCAGTGGAGGTTGATTATCACTGCATCCGCTGCTCATTTGTGATAGTGGGTGCTACATTTGTATAAATATAGATGTTGTTAATTTTCTGCTATATATGCAGAGATGGAGTTCAAGGCAGTGAGTTCAGTCGAACATGCTGCCTAACACTTGCATCTGCCCTTGCTTCTCTTAAGACAATTCTTTTCATCTAGTTGTTTAGTTCATTTTCTACAGGGTCCATCTGATATGATAATTTTATTTTCAACTGAAGGTCTGGTTGTGAGTACATGTTTGGGAGGTGCTTTTCTGGGGTCTATATTCAGTGGTTGGATAGCAGATGGGGTTGGTCGTCGCAGAGGCTTTCAATTGTGTGCTCTACCAATGATAATAGGTGCTTCTATGAGGTAAACCTGTAGACTAAACATGCTTAGTATCTATACTAAGCCTCTTCAACTTGAAAAGCACTGGCGAATGTTTACTCTGTAATACGTTCCAAATGTTGTTAAGTCTTGAGTCCTCTTCTATTCATTGTATACTGGGATGAACGGGTATTATTAGTAAAAGTGTCTAATCCCTTGGGGGATATTTTGAGTCTTGCTATCTTTTGCATTGCCAAAATCTCCTGCAGACTTATTATTAAGAGTCTCCTGCAGACTTATTCTTTCGTGCAGACTATTCTTAAGAGTCCTGTAAAGGTTGCTTCATATGGCACGTAGGTGTTTAAGTTTCTTTTCCCGTTTAAGTTATTGAATTATATCAACTGGAGGGAACAGGAGAGGTTGAAATCAGAAAGTCTTGATTCAATTTTATTACAATACGAGTTTCTGGAACTTAACTGAAGGTTATTCAACTGCATAAATGTAGTGCTGCAACAAGTACTCTTGGAGTTATGCTTCTTGGAAGGTTATTTGTTGGAATTGGGATGGGCCTTGGCCCTGCTGTTGCCGCTCTCTATGTTGCAGAGGTACATGATATTATCCTTTGCTCCTAATCCTATCTTTTTAGTTACATTTAATTTGTTTGACCAGGTTTCACCAGCTTTTGTTAGAGGCACCTACGGGAGTTTCACTCAGATTGCCACATGCCTTGGGCTCCTGGGAGCTCTTCTCGTTGGAATTCCTGCCAAGGATACTGTTGGTTGGTAAGGATTCTTTGACCTTTATCTTCTTTTCCTTTATTTAGATTGAGTGATAGCGTTGGCCGAGATTAAGGAAAAAAATGTTCTACACCATTTTATTCCATTTTGCTGTTTGGACAACTATCTTTCTTCAATTTAAGACTGCTAAACTGCTTTTGTTGGTGCATATTAAGAAGTAGTCGATTAGCATACACGCTTAAAGCATCCCATTATTTAATTGAATGATGTGTAACTACTTCTACAATGATGTCTCAGGTGGCGAGTTTGCTTTTGGATATCCACTATTCCTGCTGCCTTACTTGCTGTTTTGATGGAATTCTGCGCTGAGAGTCCTCACTGGCTTTTTAAGGTTGGGCACCATGCTCTTATATCAATGAATGTCTTGCATTGGATAGGAAAGTGGCATTAGCAAGTTCAGTTTCTTGTGAATATTGGATATAGTAAAATCTGCTTACAATTCAAACTCACTAGGTCACTCAATGGAAGACGCTCTTTATTTCAAACTCACTAGGTCGGTCAGTGAAAACTCGAAATGCATACGTGGGTGATCCATCTTTATAAACTACTGCTTGGTTTCCTGTCTTGAATATATATATATATATTCATATCTTTTATATGCAGTGATACTCTAAATTATAACACAATCCATCCAATGTTGGGTAAAATGAACATATCGATAATTTTAAACGTCTTTCCATGTCCTAAAGCATAACTCGTCCAATTTTCTTGGACCCTGGCTGTTTTAGGTGAATCTGAGGATACTTGAATTTCCTTCTAATTTTATATCTATGTTACACATGTTTTCTTATGAAGCAACAGAATGAAATAACTGAAGGAGATATAATCTTGACAGATTCCAACAACATTATCCTGATTGCTTTCTCTATTCATTGATGGGGCTTGTGTTTTTCCTCTGTACAATAACTTAGCAGGTTTTAGTACAACTACTAAGCATTATTGGTTCATTCCTGCCACATTTTGTTTTGGGGTCCTCATACTACAGCCAAGACCACACCGTATTTATACCATAGAACAGTTGGCATGTTATTATACTTGTCAAAATAAAAGTTGGTATATTATCATCGCTCTCCAATGCAGGACCTTACTGATTTACTGTCAATACTGTGTTCTATCACTTACAAGCACTCGGCATCGTATGGTTCTCTTACTTCCCTTTTCACCTTTTGTTTCTGGACTATACTCAGAGAGGAAGAGCTGATTTGGCTGAAGAAGAGCTTGAAAAGCTAATGGGAGCATCACATGTTAAATATGCCATTGCAGAAATGTCAAAGACAGACAAAGGAGATGAGGTGGATAATGTTAGGTTTGGGGAGCTACTGTATGGTCGTCATTTTAAAGGTATAATTATTGTGATGTGTTTTCATTCTGTCAATGTTTTCTTGTCTGAAAAAGTTAATGATTTTATAACTTTTGCTGATTGGACAGTGGTTTTCATGGGATCTACCTTATTTGCTTTGCAACAACTATCTGGTATAAATGCTGTATTTTATTTCTCTTCAACTGTTTTTAAAAAGGCTGGAGTACCTTCAGATATTGCAAACACATGCGTTGGGATCGTAAACTTAACAGGTAACAGTCATCTCTCCATATCGAACATGTATAACACTCTTGGAGACTTGGATGTGTTGGTGATTTCTTGTTTCACTGTTGTCTATAACATCCACAGGGTCTATTATTGCAATGATTTTGATGGATAGGCTTGGGAGGAAGGTGCTTCTAATTGGGAGTTTCTTTGGCATGGTAACCTAATCTTGTTTGCTCAATCCCATGTCAATCAATACTCAATAGGAGCATGTATTTCCAAAACATGTGTCTGTGCTTAGTTGCTTACCATGGTTTGTCCTAGACGTGTCACTATATTTTGCTTTCTCATGCTTAAACTTCTGAGATGTTTTTGGTTCAGGCAATTGCAACGGCCCTTCAAGTAACAGCCCCGAGTTCATTTGTACCAAGCTCTGCAGTATTATTCCTATCAGTTGGTGGGACCCTACTGTGAGTAATACACTTCAAGATTGTTGATTACTGATAGATAGGATTAAATATGCTCTTTATACTGTAGTAAAGCACCTAAGAGATGAAGATAAATAGTTTCAGTACTGCTTCTGTGGATAACCGTTTCAATTGATTTCTAGAGAAAAGTGTCATGTACTTAGTAACTGTTAAATCAATGAAAGATGAGACAATGTCATGCTATAGGTAGCTTTACTGACTATTAAGAAGATAACTAGAAATGCACAAAAGCAAAGGCTGGTTGTTTTCTTTCAATAATGGAAGTTATTTATGTTAGGTATGTCTTGGCATTTTCTTTGGGCGCTGGGCCAGTCCCTAGCCTCCTTCTGTCAGAGATATTCCCCGGCCGGATTAGGGCAAAGGCAATGGCTTTCTGCATGGCTGCACATTGGGTATTTTCTTCCTGCTCTTGATTCTTTTGTTTCATGCTAATTATTCTCTTTACTTTCTCCTTGGATGAAGAATATATGACACAATGTATTGTTCATGGGCAAACCTTCAACTCTGAGTAAAGTTTTATATCAGCTTGAGCGTATTGAGTATTGGGATGAATAGGGTCCAAACAGAGTGAAAATGGATGTTGAGGATTTATACGGCCAACTTTAACTAGTTTGGGTTGATGCAAAATACTAGTTGTTGTCTTGTCGAGGGAGGGGTGATTGTAAGGAAGAGGATTATTCAGTGGTATTAGCTTGGAATTACACATTTAATAGAAACACATCTCTCATTGGGTAATACATAAACTAGCTGTTGGGTCATTTGACAAAATGAGATGCTGCTGAGAGCATCAGCCTAAATGTACACACGCAGCCACATTCTGCTATCCAGGGTGAGTCAAACAAGCTGTGCAGGTAAATTCATCCATCACGAGTCACGGTTTCGATCCCTGCTGCAGACAAAATCCGGGTATTTAAGTGGAGAGGGGCGGCCCATTATTCACTAAGTTTCAAACTGAGTGCCACTAGCCTTTGGAGAAATCTCAGTTATCAGTATACGAATCATCCATCTTGAGTCAGAGAACTGTTCCGTCTGCATAATCTACCTAAGTGGTAACCAAACCAATAGCGTTACCTTGCTCATTGCATGACAAAATGAATCTCCTTGTTCTAAGCCCCTTAAACTGTCAAGAAGCAAAAAAAATTGAACCATTTAAAGTGATGCGGGGCACTAGGGGTATCCTAATTCACCCTGAAACTTGTTCTACAGTATTTATTTTGTATTCTTTGCTTCAACTAAGAATCAAATCTTTGCTCATGATCAACCCTGATTCTCTGACGAGGTGTTGGATGGTCAAAGTATTTTGTGCCTAAAGAAAAAGCCTGCCCCGAAAGACTTTTGACATCATTCTAAGGGAGATCTAAAATTAGCTGGTAAATATAAATACTGCTCTGAGCACAAAATGGTATGAGATCATTTTTTATATATAGAAAATGGAAAAAGACGCGAGATCAGTGCCTACTTCTTATGTCCCCATTTGCATTCTAGTTCATGCTTGGTTCAGCTACATCACTGATTTATATTATGAAGTGTTCTTGGCACTTGCCATTTATTATAGTTTTATTTATTATTCTTGTTGTTGCTGTTGTTGAAAATCTCATAGCTCTTGTTTTATCTGAAATCTCATACCTTTTTGTCAAGACTGATGCAGTAATTTTTCATCTTTTCTTTCCTAAGTTATTCTTGATTGCATATTTTGCTCTTTAACAGGTCATCAATTTTCTAGTCGGTCTTCTGTTTCTGCCGATGCTTGAGCATCTTGGGCCACAAATTGTGTATGCGATCTTTGCCGGTTTTTGCTTGTTGGCAGTTGCCTTTGTGAAAAAGAATGTGGTGGAAACGAAAGGCAAAACATTACAAGAGATTGAGTTTGCTCTTCTTCCGGCTCATTAGTGGTAACTGGATCACATACAATATTATTCAGATTGGGTAATGTTCAGACTTAGTGGTTGAACATCCAAATTCTAGCCTGCAGCTATTTCTTGATTTGTTCAATTTTGGAGTGTGTTCACAGGCGGGAAGGCAGTGACGACGAATAATCAGAGATAAAGATTGTCACAATGCGAGTTTTCGCAGGGCTTGTCACTGCTTATTGTTGCTGCTATTCTGCTCACTCCACTGGTCAGTGACTATTGCCTGAGGGAGCATGAAACTACATCTGCCTCAGTCAGTAGTAGATCACATATATACAGAGTACCTATTATTCATATATTGTATAGCCTTTCTTTTAATTTTTGCCTTGATCTGATTTGTGTAATTAGCATGGCACAGAAAGGCTGCTTTGGACATTCCTTACAGAAATAATGTTACAGAAATTTAATTAGCAAGATATGTGGTAGGATGGTAGCTGCATGTGGTAACAAGAAATATTGATGGTACTGTAATACGTAATTGATCAATGTAGCTGAGATTTTTCTCAATTTGGCTGCAGCAATGATCCGGTTATGTTGCTATAATATCTTAAATTGCCAGCTAGTTAGGAAGCCAAACTGTCAAGTATATTGGCGATTCTCATTTTTCTCAATAGAATTACAGTCAAACCTCTCTATAACAGCTTCGTTTGTTCAGAATATTTTTGGATGTTATAGCAAAATGTTGTCGTAGAGAACATGTTTATGACATAACATGAAAATTGGTTCCGAAAAATCTTGGCTTTTATAATGAAGTATTGTTATATAGGGATATTATTATAGAGAGATGAGGACTTTGGTTTAGAAGTAAGGATGTAGCACATGATGTGTGGATTAGCCACACGTCACAGGTTTGAGCCATATCATAAACAAAGCCTTGTATTTAAGTTGGGAGAACAGAGGCGCAAGGCTGATACTCTCCCAAGTTTTGAACCTGTGTGCTAGGTAGAGTCGAGCAGGGGTGAAGCCACCTTATGTAAAGGGTGCTCAACTGACCACCCTTCACTAAAATTTTACGAAAAATTACCCTGTGTATATAAGTAAAATATTGATTTAGATGTATAAAACATATATTGAACATCCTTTGTTGGAATTTTTTTTTTTACTTCTTTCAAGTTTGAACACCCTTAAAAATATTGCTAGCTTCGCCACTGGAGTCGAGCCGAAAGTCCATAAGGTAATTTCTGCGATGTTTTTTCTTAAAAAAAATGATCGTCTTTGTGAGCATGTAATTTTTAACCTACTATATGTCCCTACAAAATTCAATAAATTAATTAAGGATTATAAACCTTGTTGAATTTCAATGTCTGTGTGTGAATTATCTACATTACATAAGTCACAA
>ML316475.1:0-57789 GCA_005239505.1 Nicotiana paniculata | reverse complement strand
CTCTATGAATCGAATTATCATTAGTATGATCCTCACTTAGAAGATAATTCAAGTCAAATGCCATAAGCATTTGCTGATCCATAATTAAGTATCATATTTCAGATGCGAATGCTCCTATTAAAATTAAAGTCCCTGCAGGATGGATTTTACTGTACGCATGAAGCGTGGTAGACCAATCGGTTCCAAAGGTAACAACCATTGAAAAGGATAGGAGAAAATGATCAAAATGATTATAATAAGGAGGAAATAAGCTCTAGAAGAGCACACGACATAACATTTCATGAAACTCCAGAAAAAGTTCAGGTACCTGAAAATAAAGAAAGTAATGAGATCTCAACAAGTTATGTCGCTTCCGAACCGATACCAAATGACCGTCAACGATATCTTTGATACAATATAGTACACAATATTGTAAAGGATTGTGAGGATCGGACCTGTAGTCCATACACCCGAAGATGTCATGCAATTTAAATGCAAGTCATAACCTATATGACTCATTTGATTAAATCTATATGAATATCCCTTAAGGATTTAAAATGTATGAAGCATATAGTTCAAAGTCTCGAGAAATGTACTCGATCAGATTACAAAGGTCATTGTACCATTTAAAATAATTTGGGTAAATGTGGTATAATCGCCTCAGTGAATATTTGCTGAAAGAAGGTTACGTAAGTGATGTTATTTGTCCATGTATTTTATAATGAAGATGTCATCAGAATTTGTTATCCTTGTTGTTTATATTGATGACATAAATCTTGTTGGAACTCCAGAAGAGCTCCAAAAGGCAATTGAATATCTTAAGAAAGAATTTGTGATGAAAGATATTGGAAAGACAAAACTTAGTCTTGGTCTGCAAATTGGATATTTGGCAAACAAAATATTTATCCATCAATCTGCTTATACAAAAAGGGTCTTAAAAATTCTTTTATATGGACAAAGCACAGCCATTGAGTACACCAATGATTGTTCGATCACTTGAAGTAAATAAAGATTTGTTCCGACATCCAGAAAAGGATAAGGAACTCCTTGGTCCCGAAGTACCCTATCTTAGTGCAATTAATGCACTAATGTATCTTGCTAATGCTACAAGGCCTGACAAAGCGTTTCTGCTAATTTTCTAGCAAGATATGACTCTTCTCCTACACATAGTCTTTATCAGGAGGATTAAAGTAGGCAATGTACTCTTTTTTCCTTGCTCAGGTTTTTTCCCACTGGGTTTTTCCTGGTAAGGTTTTTAATGAGGCAGCTTTCAATGTATATTATTAGTGTGCTCTTTTTCCTTGACTAGGATTTTTCCCACGGGATTTTTTCCTAGTAAGGTTTTAACGAGGCACATAACAATGAACATCCAAGGGGGAGTATTACGAAAATATTATTGTGGATGTCCATTTATTACTCTATTATAGATAATCTTCCTGAAGAAGATTATCCATCTAGTACTCTATTGAAGTTTATCTACAAGCAGTTGATGCAGGCAGGTTGCAAGCAACTCAATGAAATGGCTTGCAACAGCTTCTTGGTTTGATGAGATTAGTTTAAATCGATCGGAAATAGTGGTGGATAATATTCTCTCCAAATTCAACTTTTAAGAAGATGGTATACAAGATTGGATGAGGAGACTCAAATATTTGACAAGATTTTCATCAGGGGAGTAAAATACGTGATGCACTCTTTTTTCCTTACTAACGTTTTTTCCCACAGGATTTTCCTTATAAGGTATTTAATGAGCCACCTAGAAATGCATATTACTAAATATGTGTACTCTTTTTCCTTCGATAGGATTTTTCCCATGGGGTTTTTCCTAGTAAGGTTTTAATGAGGCACATTATCTTTTAATGAACATCCAAGAGGGAGTGTTATAAATATATATTATATTATGGATGTTCATAAGCTTCCTGAAGAAGGTTATCCATATGGGACTCCGCCGTAAATATGTTTATCTATTTGGTACTCTATTGGAAATAAGCTTCCTGAAGAAGCTTATCATTTCGGTACTCCGTTGTGGATAAATATTATCCCCGGTAGAAGATTATCTATATTTGGTGCAGTAGCAGCTTACACATCAGCTTGCTGTAGCAGCTTTAAAGCAACTTACAAGCAGATTACATAGCAGCTTGGCGTAGCATCTTACACAGCAACTTGCAAGCAGCTTACACAATAACTTCCTTTCTTCTATAAATAGAGGAGATTTCATTTCATTATGTACATCAGTTTGAAAATTGAATAAGACATCAATCTCTCTCTATCTATACTTGTCTTCAGTTTATTTCTTTACAGTCGTTATTTCATAACAGAGAACAATAAGTTGCAACCGCAACTTTTTTGCAATAACGGCAGAAACAAAAAAATTCAAAGTTGCAACAAGACCAAAACCAAAACAAGTCTGGACGATGCAATTTTCTTTGCAAATTGCAAAGAATCAAGAATTTTGATTGGCTGAAAGTTTGGCAAGATTTTCTATAAATAGCAAGCTTCATTCTTCATTTTATGTACACCAAATCGAGAGAAGCAACAGAGAGTTAGAGAGAGTAATCCACATATTGTAGTCCGTGAGATAAATAGTGAGTGGGAGTAATATCGTAGTGAGGTATTTAAAATAAAGAGTGTTAGTTATTTTAAAGGTGTAGTAGTCTCTTGACACTACCAAGTTATAATATTATAGTAGTATTATATTACTCCGCTCGGGTATCGTATTTTACTCTATTAAAAGATTTGATGTCGTTGTTACTCTCTTGTGTTATTATTTGCCGTGGATATTATTCTTGGGCGGGATATTATCTTCCCAACAATGTGGTATCAGATCCATGGCGAACAATGGCCCGCTATCTTTTTAGCCCCCATTTCACAAAAGAAAATTATGAGAAATGGTGTTCACGTATGAAAGTCATTCTTGGCTCTCAGGATGTGTGTGAAATCGTAGACAGAGAGTACTGTCGGGTCGGTTACATTCTCCCCCACTTAAACATACGTTCGTCCTCGAATGTGCCAAGAGTTGTTCTGAAGCCATCAAACCGTTGTGTAACCTTACTATGCACATACCCTGGGATCCCACGTCACCCAAATCCATATAAGGCTAGAGACACAACATAACAGAAAATCCTTAATTCAACCTTAGCCAGTTAACCTTATAATCCAATTTCCAATATCCAGAAGTTTTATAAGGCCCGTATCTCGCATCTACACATTGTATAAGTCTGAGCAAGCTGTATCAATCCATAACCATAACCTAAGATGAAATCACATGATATACCGCATAACTCAAATACTCATAGCAAAATCTCCAATCACAGTAGCTGCCCAAAACAACCCAATTCTGATAATAAACCTAATGTCAAACAAAACCTCATTCTAAAGCCTTCGTACACTGCCGATGATGAAAGAAACACGGAAACTCATAACCATTCATCAGATCAACAAGTCATGGAGCTCCCTCTCTTTCAAGAAGAACTATAGCCAATTTCTAAGCTGATTTTCGATATTATTCTTCCGTAATCAAATTTGATAATATCCATTCTAGGTCCAATGACCTCATCTCATCAAACACAACCACTCTAGTGACTTTCCACACCAATATAACCTAAATCCACAAACCCGTGCAATCCGTTCACCAATAAGCAACAATCCAGATGTACTCCATCATGGAAAATGACTCACACGAAAAATCCATCCCGCAAGTTCGACAAGTACCACCACAATCACAATGCTACGAACCCATCATACATAGCAGAACCAAGACACACGAATCTGACACAAGGAATCACATCTCAACCTAACTTTGCTGCAATACACGACCCCATCCAAACACTAGTCCATATGACATACTTCAAGCTGCCCTGCTCAAAATCAATAACCATGCACAACTCGACATCAGGTACCCAAGGTGAATGAACATTACCACAGAGAAGAAAATGACACTGCCACACAGACCCGAAAGAACATAACCAATAAGCAACCAATCATGCACTACCCAAATACCCATCTCGCTCAAATTACACTATAAGGCCCCAATAGAATCGCACCTTGTGTTTATATAACCAACGAATCACAACTCTTAGTAGCATAGAAGGGTAACCCATAGAACATATCAGAACACGAATAAGGTCAACTCTAATTGAATGGCACATCCCTCAACAGCAGCAATGCGGAGTCAACCCATCCGACCCAGTGTTGAACACTCATCCTTATTGGGACTATTAATGGATCCCAAATCAATTCTGGCCACCCACAAATAGATAATTAACCCTCCGAAGATCCACCATGACCTAAATATAACACACACCATCCTCTGACTATCTTTAGCCAAATCTTCACACCTCCTAGCCTCCAAATCCATAGAACACAAGAATTACCATATATGATCACAACTTCACCGCCCGAATGTCTAGCACATCTCTCATACACGATCATCCCCCAAGGAATACTTTTATAATTCTTCCGTGCCACATAGCAAAATTTTGAATATCAGCAGTCGGTTAACAGGCGAGTACCGCAATACCAATGAAGCATCTGTAAGTCAAAACTCAGTGCGCCTTCTGAAATGTGCACCTCCTTAGGCATTACCAAGTAGCAATATCATTCACTTGGTCATATGAAACCGTCCATACTGCCTAATAATTCATAACCTTCGTGTCAAAACTAAATTGTGGCCTCACACACGTAGGTCTTAATCCCACACAACACACCGCATCAATCATGCCATCATATGAAAGTACGAGAATCTCATAATCTACTCAAAGTCACAATCAAACTACATACTCGATCAGTCAGAAACCTTCCATTTGATCTCATCCCGAATAAAATCCCAATACGCAATATATTCCTCACGGCGGTAGGAATATATTCCTCGAACCATGGTAGAAACCATTGAAAACTCTTTGAAGCCCATTTACACATAACGAAGCTATCATAACTGAATCCTCTAACTCACCCAGCCACGCAGGTTTCCAAAACCCAAGAGCATTGCCACGAAACACCTGTGGAGACTAGCCAAATCATAAGTACCCAAAGAATCGATTATATCCATCACTGTGCTGATCCAACCTACTACCACGCTGTCCTATTCCTCCGAACCCCTTCCAAATTGCCTTCATATTGATACTTCCCCTTGATAGAACACCACAATCCTTAACAAAAATTCACCACACAAGAGACCCTAGTATAAAACCACAACGCCCTAAGGCCCATAAGCCGTTGACTTCCCTCTTAAGCACCCCAAAGCACCACAACCGTGACACCCACTCTAAAGAGGCCTTATGTAAACCTAAAATTGTTTCCTTCACCTTCTTGATGTTGAAATGCATAATCCCCAATGGTATAAAAATGCCACCAGTCTCAACACCATCCAATGCAAATATCAGGTCCGGGCCATATACCAATCCGAAATTCTCAATTGCTACATATAATTCTTGAATCCATTAGAACCATTCTCGAGAGTCATCCACTTTGCTCAAATCTCAATTGCACCGCCCCAACGGGCCAAACGACCAGTGCCCTATTGGCACGACGACACCCAAAGGAGTAACCCCACCTTAACGTGACTAAGCAAATTCCTACTACGTACACACTACATCCTTCACGACTAACCACTCAATCATTCCATGACTCCAATATACCCATAAAGTGTAATACAACCCGTATCCAGAAATTTCCTTACTTGAGTCATCCTCAATCTCAACTCCTGCAGTCATAACTGATTCACCAGAATACCTCAAACAGAAACCAATACAACACATAATCGTGCAATCAACTCATCGATACCGGACTCCCCACTTGGCTCAAAGCCATAGATCAAAACACACAATAACTCATAATGCCCATACTGTATTACTGCCATAATACCGCAGTGAGATTCAACTTAGTCTTTCATGGGCTCCTGTAATGCAAACCATCTAATACTTCAAATTATCTACAAATCCCGCATTCACCCTTGTAATAGTCAAGACAACTTCCACAAGAGATCTAAACTCAAATTGCAACATATATCTTTCACTGGTAAAAGAGAACTCTCTACAAAAAATCATAGGGATCACACAACCTCAGGACACCTCGTAGGAGATAACCCACCTGCTTTGCCTCCAACTGACATCTCTCTATACCCTTCCACAGTCACGACTACTACGCAATCACTTAATCTTCTTGCTTCTGAAATTGTCAACAAGACATGAGAATCTACTTCACTCCGCAACTAAACAACATGAGAGATCCCTTGCTACATCTCAAGTAAACTTTTCTCGTGCCATTCGAACAATCTGAACACATCTCACAATCACATCATACTCACCATATAGTCATCCAATCACAAATTCCTCTAATAAGGACACCAACGGACAAATAAGTCTCAAAAGCACGTGCTCACACAATCGAAATCTCTGTGCTCAGGCTACCGTCAAAACCCGGCCTCAAGTCTTCCAGACTGGCCCATCATCAGCATGCCAAAATCACATTTCGTACCTCAACCATGGAATCACAAGCCGTCATTTCACAGATGATACTGAGCGCTCATGTGTGCATATGAATGTGTGGAAGAAATTCAAAGGGTTACTCTTTAAGCTGAATCAATGACGCACGATAAGGAAAGAAAGATAGGAAGTATATCCTAAATGACTTGTAACCTCTCAAAGATAGGTATGGACGTCATCATACTGATCTGCAAGACTCTACTAGTGCTCATGACTTGTAGAACCTATGAACCTAGAGCTCTGATAACAACTTGTCACAACCCCTAATCCACTATTCGTAATGGCACCTAACCCAACCTGCTAGGTAAGTCAACTAATAACTATCCAATTCTAATAATATTAACAAGACAATTAAAGGAAAGTAATTTACTGAATCTTATACATCTCCCAATGTCTGTAGTACCAATCATGAGCCTCTAAGAAAAGAATTTACAAAGCTGAAATGAAATAAATACATCATCTGTTTGGCAAGTATATAAACAGAGTTTTATAGATCTAAGGCAACCACGAACAAGAGGCAGCTACAACTGGAACGCATGTACATCTTCAATCCAGCTCCCATCAATCACAGCAACATCAACAGCCAACATCTGCACGCAAGGTGCAGAAGTGTAGTATGAGTACAACAGACCCCATGTACTCAGTAAGTAACAAACCGAACCTAGGTTGAAAGTAGTGACGCGCTAACACAAAGGTCGGGTCCAACACCAATATTCTACGACAGTTCATAACAGCATAATACAAGTAATAACCGAGGTATCTCAGAAATAAAATACGCAGTTCGTTCAGAGTTCCAGAAAATAGGCATTCTTTTCAAGTATCTCAGTTGATAACCCAAATCTTTTACCGAAAATGCCAAAATATGAGTAAGTTTGAAAACTGTAATTTTTCTCAAAAATCCTTTAAAAAATAAGTAAGATATTTTATTTTCAAATAGCATGAGGAAAATATGTTTCTATGCCTACATGTCAAGATGCAGGTGAAATCATAAATATTCCAAAAATCGGGTAGTAGAAGGAAATGCATCTCTATGCATGTATCTCAAGTACGCATGTCAAATGCAATGCATCTCAATGATGAGCTCATGTACTCACACTCTCAGAGTACTAAATCTCACTGTCTCGCATTCTCTCTTACTATCCTCAATGCTCAGCACACTCAATCACTCAACATTGTACAATACATGTTGCGGCATGCAACTCGATCCACATATGACCATAAGGCCCATTGCGGCGTGCAACCCGATCCACATATATATAGTCGATTGAACTCACTGGGGGTGTGCAGTATGAATGGCTCGAAACTAGATAAAAGTAACTCAAATATATCAATTAACTCCAAAGAAAACAAACCCAATTGATAAAGATCGAATCATTAATCAAAAGCCCATAATCGACCCAAATATCAAACCCGAGCTCACACCTCAGAACTCGACGAAACTCAAAATATTTGACAACCCATTCAATTACGAGCCAACCATATTAATTTCATCCAATTCCGACTCTGAATCTATGTTTAAAACCTAATTATTCACTTTAGAAAAGTTTTTAATAAAATTTTCCAATTCTCCAATCAAAATATGGATTAATTCAAAAATGAATTTCTGTGATCATATTAAAATACAAAAAGTGTAGTTCTATAGTGACCCCATGAAAATACGAGAAGAACGCTGCAAAAATCACCTCAATCGGAGCTCTAGAACTCAAGATATGCTCAAAATACCAAAAGAACGCAGTCTGATTTTTTTATACACAAGTATTTTTGCTTTAGCGACAAAAACTCCGCATCTGCGCATTTCCAGCTGTCATTTCCGCTTTTGTGGACCATTTTTTGCACCTGCGGGATCGCAGATGCGGGTCCAACTTCTCATATGCGAACCACTAGCACTAGCTCTCTTCTCCAACAGTAAAATGAGTATAACTCCCTCATACGATGTCCAAATTAGATGATTCTTTTTTCTATGGCTCCGTAATTATGATACGGATATAATGCTTCAATCAAAACAGAAATTAGAGCTCCTTTTATAAGTTTGGTACCATTTATTCTTGAAGAAACAATGTTGAAACATCAAAAACGAGCGCAACACAACCCAAACCTATCTGAAACTCACCTTAGCCCCTCAGGACCCTGTCCGAACATACCAACAAGTCCCATAACATAACAAGAACTTACTAAAGGCCTCAAATCACACATAAAAACATCGAACCAGTGAATCGCACCTCAATTTGAACTAGAATGAACTTTGAACTTTCAACTTCCAAAACTTGCACCGAAACATATCAAATCCTCCCGGAATGAACCCAAATTTTTCACACAAGTCCCGAATAACATGCGTAATTATTCCAATTCCCGAAACAACAATACGAATCCGATATCCTCAAAGTCAACTTCTGGTCAAACTTATGAACTTTCCAAACCTTCAAATTTCCAATTTTCGCCAATTTGTGCTGAAACCTTCTAGAAACATCCAAATGAAAATCAGAGCATGCGCCGGAGTCCAAAATTACCATTTGGACCTATCGGAACCATCAAAACTCCATTTTGGGGTCAAATTCACATAAAGTCAAAATTGGTCAACTCTTTCAAATGTAAAGCTTCAACAATGAAATTCATTCTTCCAAATCGATTCCGAATAACCTGAAAATCAAAACCAACGAATCACATAAGTCATAATACATCATCCGGAGCTACTCATGCCCGGAAACTACCGAGCGAAGTGCAAATACTCAAAACGACCGGTCGGGTCGCTACAATAGTGGTATTATATATCTCCGTCGGGTACTGTATTTTACCCCGTTAAAAGATTTGGTGTCATTCTTATTCTCTTGTGTTATTGCTATTTGCCGTGGATATTATTTTTGGGCGGGAAATTATTTTTCCAACAATACCCCCTGCAAATTTGCAAAATTGGATTGATTTTTACTTTTATTTTGTGCAAATTTTGCGTTTTAAAAAATATATGAACTCTGTTTGTGTAACGACCCCAAACACTTACTGAATTAAATGATAGAGTTTAAATAAAACAACTAATAAACATAAACCATATATTTCTATATAAAGCCAACAATTCCAACATAATACAATATCCCAAAACCTGTAGTACAAGTCATATGCCCTACTAAGTTCACTAGAAAATCTCTAAGTACAACTGTTCCGGAATAGAAGCAAAATTGTACAGAATAACTTCAGAAGGTGACTCCGAGGTTTGCGAACGTAATGGCAGGAATATTTTGAGTCTCCGCAACAATATCTTATCAACTATTTAATGATCAACAAACTCCGAAGTACCGGGGTCTGTACAAAAACGTGCAGAAAGCGTAGCATGAGTACACCGTACCCAGTAAGTATCAAGACTAACCTCGACAGAGTAGTGACGAGGGACAGTAAACACACCTACTAGTCTTAATAACCGGTACAAGTATGAATGTGAAACTAATAGGGAACAATATCAATATAAAGCTAAGCATGGTAAAAATTACAAAACAATACTTGCAATAGAAAACTAGAAGCAACAATTAGAAACAAGGCACAATAGGTAATAACGTCGTAGAGTAAGCTGAATACAGTTTAAGTCCGGTGAAACCAAGTAAGGAAAACAAGTAACAACTCAATAAGAATAATCACTTTCACATAAGATTTATTCGTGAATTTCCTCGAGGTACCACACCTCATAATCACAAATCACAGGTCCAAAATTCACGAACCCTAGTCGCTTGGCATCTTGTGCCCACATTACAAATCATAACTGCAAGGAAAACTCACGTGTCAACACCATTTATACCTCCTATCTGCATAGATAACTCACGTGCTAAGGGAGTGAAAATATCTCATATCCGTACGGACAACTCACGTGCCAGCAATAACAATAACTCGTAACCACACGGACAACTCACGTGCCAATAGTACAACTCTCACACAGAAGGCAAGTAAATGAGAATACATGTAAATGATCAATAAATATGATGATTCATCTTTCTTAATCCAACATGAGTGATTAATTACGTGTATGCTTGTGCAAGTGTTCTATCACAACTTGAGTCGATAAGTAAGAGCAGAGACAATGAATGGCAAATAGGGAATAACACCACGAAATGTAAAATACATAACTCACACAAGGTAGGTACACCATTACACAAATATCATCAATAATAATGCCCTCAGGCCAGCACAAATCATCCCTGACATAGTCCCCCTTGTCTCGCCATGTACGCAACAATAAATTAAATGCCCGCCTTATCTCGTCGCAATGCATAATAATATTCCCGTATTATCTAGCCACATGCACAAACCCACATATATATAGCCCTCCTTGTCACGCCGCATGTGAAAATATAAATAATAACAAAAGCACGGATAACTCACGTGCGAACACACCGACAATATCAACAGTATCACGTGTGCCAAAAACATAACAACACAATATAACAACTCACACCATATGTGCCCATATGCCACCACATTTCTTAAAACAATTCCAAACCACCCCTAGCCCCCTTCTCAACAACATGGAGTGCAACAAAAACAACAACAACACGAGATCACGATAAGTAAATTAACACAAGAATTACAAACGAAAAAGAAACGGAAGAACGAGCTCACAATGAAAGATATGTCAAGTAATGATGGTTTCAAAGAAGAATAACGCAACAATGGAAGAGATAATGTGTAACAAAGATATTAAATAAGAGTAACTCAACAATGAAAAGGATAACATGTAATGATGATTACAAATACGTACAACTCAGCATAAGAGAGGTAACATGTAACAATGATGCTAATTAAGTACAACTCAATGATAAAAGAGAAAACATGTAACAATGATTTCAAATAAGGATAAGTTCTTAATAGGAGGGATAACAAAAACTTTAATTAAGGTTAAGCAGTTACGAAAGAGATAACATGGAAATAAAAGAGGTAACAACTTCAATTAAGGCATATAAGAGTATATTTAGCAACAATGAGAGAACATGAATCAATCAACTTCAAATAAGACTCGTAAGGATAAATCTAGCAATGGAGGATTTCACAAGATAAGACAACTTCATTTTAATGTACATAAGAACCTAAGAGTCTAAGCCGGACAAATTTCCAAATATAAGCCGTGTACACGCTCTCACCCCGTGTACACGTCTTTCACGTAGTTCAAATAGTACAAACCAACCCCTATAGGTTATTTTCCCACACAACGTTAAGCAAGATACTTACCTCAAAACCCCTCAATCAATACTCAAAAATAGCTTTCCTTTACAATTCACCTCCGATCAGCACAAATCTAACCAAAATCGACTTAATAACATCAAATAATGCAAGAGAAATAAATTCAAATAATTAAAGTTATGATCTTTATACAATTGCTCAAAAGTCAACAAATGTCAACTCCAGGACTGCCCGATCAAAACCTGGGTTCATTGGTAGATTCCATGTACCTATGACCCCACGAGTTCATATATGTGATTAGTTTCAAGATCCAAGTCCAAATCGACTCACAAAACATAAATTCTTATTTTTTTTAAATCGCCTCCTACCGAGTCTAGGGTTCCAAAATATGAAAATGAGATCAAAAAGCTCATCCCTCAGCCTTTTGTCCACTCGTAGGTGTCGTAAATGCGACTAGGGGTTCACAAATGTGAATCCCGCAAATGCAAAGAAACAATTGCAAAAGCAAAGCCCTCCCATTCATGTTGTCATCACAATTGCAATGAAAAATCCACAATTGCGAACATAGACACACCGCAAATGAGACCAAGAATATTGCAAATGCAAACCAGCCACCTAGGCCACCCACATCGCAAATGCGATCACTGGGATTGAAAATGCGAACCTAGCATACTTTGCCTAATATCGCAACGTGACCCAAAACTCAAAAATGTGAGACCTGAGGGATCTGATCACACCAGCAAATTTCCAACCATTCCAAAACGTATTTGAAACTCACCCGAGCCCTCGGGATCCAAACCAAACATCAACATAAGTCTAATAACATAATATGAACTCGCTTGCGCGATCAAATTATCAAAATAAAATCAAAATCATGAATTGGACCTCAAAATACATGAATTAAACACAAAACTCAAGAACTTCTAAAAACATGATTGCGCGTCTGATTCCTATCAAATCAACTCTGAATGATTCCAAACTTTGTTATAATAACCTGTCTGGTCATTTTGAGCATTTGCACTTTGCTCGGTAGTTTGAGGGTACGAGTATATCCGCAAGATATATTAGAACTTGTGTGCTAAATTTGAGTTTATAGTGAGTTAATTTGATAAGTTTTGGCGCAAGTTTTTGGAAGTCGAAAGTTTGAAAATTCAACAAGTTTGATTGGAGGAGAGTTTCGTCGTTTCGATGTTGTTATGCTTGATTTTATGCCTATAGTAGGTTCGTGCTATGTTATGGAAATTGATGGTATGTTTGTACGGGGTCCCGAGGGGCTCGGGTGATTTTCAGATATGTTTGGGTTGTGTTGTGCTCATTTTTTTATATTTCGACGTCGTTTCTCCAAGCATAAATGGTACCACATTAAACAAATGAGATCCGCATTATGTTTTATTAAAGCATTAGATCCGTGTCGTAATTATTGATACATAGAAAAAAGAATCGTCGAATTTGGACATTGTATGAGGAGTTTATGGTCATTTTACTATGAATTGGGTTGCCAGATTTTTCCGATTAATTACAAAATTACAACTGATTTCGTATTTAAAAATTTGCACTAATTCCAAATATTGAAACTAACATATCTCATTCATTATAAGGTCAAATGAAGTGATTCAAAAGTCTAACTTGACTAAAATTTCACAAGGAATCCATTTTTTAGCATCAAAGTTGAGTTTCTGGATTGTTTGGCACATGAAACAGAGCAGAACAACAAGAAAAAACTACTTAATATCAAAGGTTTGTTCATTTGGTCATATTTTGAGTTTGGGAGCTCGGATTTGGATAATTCTTTAAGGAGATTTTTACCATATGGATTGAGGTAAGTGTTTTATACTCGATTTTGGTTATATTTCATGAATCCATCTTCATTTTTGGCATTTGATTGATGAATTTAAAGTGAAATTTGGGGGTTTTAATTTAAAATTTTATAGAGTGAAATTTCATTTTTGAAAATCGATTCAGAGTCGGATTTGAGTGAAACTAGCATGGTAGGACTCGTAATTTAATGAGTTATCGGATTTTGTGAGTTTCATCGAGTTCCAAGGTGCAGGCCCGGGTTTGACTTTTTGGTCAATTTCAGGATTTTGATTAAAGATTCGATCTTTATCGATTGGGTTTGTTCCCCTTGGCATTATTCGATGTATTTGAGTTGATTTTGGCTAGTTTCGAGCCGTTCAAAGGTCGGTACACGCGGGATGGAATTTTGGAGAACCATTTGACTTGCTCGGTAATGGATTTGGCTTGTTCGAGGTAAGTAACTCTTCTAAACTTGGTGTTGAGAGTATGAACGTTGAATGTATGTGTTATGTGTTTAATCTTGAGGTGATGCACATACTAAGTGGCGGGTGTGTGGGTGTGCACCTTATGATTTGTGACTCTATTATTTTTGTGGTGTTGTGTAATTACTTGATATTATCTGTAACCATGAAATCTCTATGTAATGGAGCCATTGAGATGTGATCCATGTCAGAAACCATGTCTAGGATACATGTTTATTTTGTTGGGACCCACTAAGGTCATTTTTACTGTTGAGTTATATGCTTACATTGCAATTACATACTCTATCATACGCATTCATATGTATATCATATCTCAGTCTTTGTTACCATTTATTGATACATCACATCTTTATTTTTGGACTGATTTTCATGACATCGTGAGCCTGAGAGACATGAGAAATTGATGATTGAGCGAGGGCGAGGGCCTAATTGTGAGGTTATTGATGGGATCGGGTTGCACGCCGCAGCAAGTATTGTTTATTTATGATGGGAGCGGGTTGCGCGCCATAGCAAATGTTATTGATTTACAACATGATTGGCTTATTATAGCGCTTGGGCTGAAGGAGCTCCTCCTGAGTCTGTACACACCCCCAGTGAGCAAAGGTACCTACTCAGTACGAGTGCCGAGTGACTGGGAGGATTGAGTGACTGTGAGGACTGAGTGGTTGTAATGATATGAGTGATTGGGAGGACTGAGTGCATTGATACACCAATAGTATGCATATGGTTTCATCACTTCATTGTATTATAGTTGGCATGCATATAGTTAGATGTAGGCATAGAGATGTACTTTCCTCATGCCATTTGATAATGCAACATCTTACCTGTTTTTGGAAGTTTTTGGAAAAAAATCACAGTTTTCAAACTTACTCATATTTTAGTATTTTCGGTGAAAGATTTTGGATTTACTGTTATGCTTGAAAAGCATGCCTATTTTCCATAATTGTGAACGAGTTGAGCATCATATCTCTGATTTATTTCTTGTACCATCTTATTTATATTGTTATGAAATGTTGCTGATTACTGGAATTGGACTCTGACCCTTTTCCCAGCTCGTCGTTACTTTCAAACTAATGTTAGGTTTGTTACTTATTGAGTACATGAGGCCGGTTGTACTAATACTACACTTTTGCACCTTGCGTGCTGATGTTACTGTGAATTGAGGCAGTTGAACTTGAAGATGTACCTTTGTTTCAGTTACAGTTGCCTCTTGTCCTTAGTAGCTTTAGGATTTTTAATCTGTTCATGTATATTCCAAACAAATGACGTATTTATTTCATACCAGCTTTGTAAACTCTAAACCTTGGAAGCTCATGATTGTACTACCAGTCCTTGGGAATTTTTATGTATAATAGTTCAGTCGTATTATCATTTCTTCACTTAATGAATCTCGTCAAAATGGATATTGTTAATTGGATTACTTAGAGAGTTGGGTTAGGTGCCATCACGACTAGTTGGATTTTGGGTCGTGACATTTCTGGACAAGTTCCAAATGACAAGCAGACTTATTCCAAGTTCTGAAATAGAAATCCAAACAGGATAGCTATGAGGTCAACCTACAGTCAAATTTATCAAAATTCTAAGACTTTGAATTGCCAAATTTTGGCAAAACAACATAAATCAACTATAACGACCCGACCAGTCATTTTGGTTATGGCGCATTACTTAGAAGTTTGAGGCCTTGAGCAGCTTCACTTCAGGTATTATGACTTGTACGCATGGTCGTAATTGAATTTTGGGAAGTTCGGAGTTGATTTGGGAAGAGAATTCTAATTTCATAAGCCTTAAGTTGGAGGAATTAACTAGAGTGTAGTTTTTAGTAAACGACCTCGAAATTGAGATTTGAAGATTCCAGCAGGTTCTTATGATGATTTCAGACATGGGCTGTAACGGCCCAACCGGTCGTTTTGAACTCTAGCTCTTCATTGGCAGTTTAATGTCGTGAGAAGCTACGTTTCATGTATTATGACTCGTAGGCATGGTCGGAATTGAATTTCGGAAAGTTAGGAGTCAATTTGGAAAAAAAATTATCATTTCGAAAGCCTTAACTTGGAAGAATTGACTAAGATTGGATTTTTGAGTAAACAGCCTCAAAATCAGGATTTGAAGGCTCTACCAGGTTCGTATGATGATTTCAGACTCGGGCGTATGTTCGGATCGAATTTTGGATGACCCGGGAGCGCTTCGGTGCATATTGTGGAAGTCAACATTTTAGAAGAAATTTCATAAGTCTGTGTTGAAGTGCATTTCAGTGATATTGATGTCCGTTTGGGATTCCGAGTCTGGGAGTAGCTCCGCATGGTGATTCTGGTGTTGGGAGCATGATCGAAAGTAAATTCGGAGGTCCGTAGGTCATTTTGGAGTCATTTGGATAAAGTTAGAAATTTGAAGGTTTTAAGAAGTTGGACCAGAAATAGAAATTTTGATATCGGGGTCAGATTCCGATTCCGAAAGTTGGACTAGGCCTGTAATGTCTAATATGACTTGTGTGCAAAATTTGAGGTCAATCGGACATGATTTGATAGGTTTCGGCATCGAATGTAGAAGATGGAAATTTTAAAGTTCATTAGGCTTGAATTGGAGTGCGGTTCATGGTTTCGGTGTTGTTTGATGTGATTTGAGGCCTCGAGCAGGTCCGTGGGATGTTATGGGACTGGGTGGTGTGATTGGACAGGGTCCCGAGGGCCTCGGATGTGTTTCCGGGTGGGTTCGGATCATTTCGGGCTGTTTTGAAATGGCTAATGCTGGTGTCTGGTGTTGTTCTTCGCGTTCGCGGGGATACCCTCGCGTTCGCGAAGATGGATTTGGCTTCAGTGACTTTGTTCTTCGCGTTCGCGAAGGGTGCCTCGCGTTCGGGAAGAAGAAAAATCTCTGTTGCGCAGGTCTAACTTCGGAGGCTTATATTCCACAATGTATAAAGAATTTTGAGATGATATAAAAACGAAATTTGTATCCCTTTGTGTCTAGTTTATAAAAAAATAAAACATTTAGAAATTAGATTTGTGTACAAAGAGTTATGGCTGGTACACTACAGGGTATCCGGGAAGATGAAGAAGACATTTGTGTTGCATGGGGATGACTTTGGCAGCTTATATCTATAAATATATAAGGAATTGGGAGATAATCAAAACATGAAAGTTGTCGATCTTGGAGTTTAGTTTTCAAAAAATTAAACCATTTTTCATTTGGAAGTTTTTGCCAAAAGTTATGACCATTCTACTAGAGGCTGTCTGAGAAGAGTTTGGAATTGCTTTTCGAGATTTTTTGTTCTTTGGGAACGCGAGGGTAGGCCCACGAACGATAAGAAGACTTGCCTGGCAGTGTATAAGTTTGCAAAAAATGGGTTAGGCTCATTTCCTCTATGGGAGACGACCTAGGGGCGATTTTGGAGCTCCATCTTCATCATCTATGTCAAGGTAAGTGATTCCCACCTATTTCAAGTTAAATACTTGGATTATATATATATATATATTTTTTTTTTAACATGGAAATTCATTGAAAATTAGTGAAAACTTGGGGTTTTGGTAGAAAATCTAGAAATTAGTATTTTTGGATTTTGACCACGAAATAGGACATGGGATTTATAAATTATATATTTGATTTCGTGAGGTTATGGGTAATGTTTATCTTCAAAAAATTTCGAAATCCGGACACGCGGACCCGAGGGTGATTTTTATTGTCTTTTTGATCGGGGTTAGAAATTGTTATAAATTGGATTCTAATGGATATTTGAGCATATATTAATGGATTTCTGTAATTATTGGCTAGTTTTGGGGCATTGTGCATCAATTTGAGTCATTGGAAGGGCTTGGAAGCCGGTTATGGAACTTCGGAGCGAGGTAAGTCTCACTTCTAACCTTGTAATGGGGAATTATCCGCATAGGTGAAATAATCAATCATGTGCTACTATTTGTGGAGGCTACGTACGCACGAGGTGACGAGAGTCCGTGCGTAGCTACTATTATGCTTATGTCCGGGTAGTCTAGGACCCAAAAGCATGTTTTATTTGCCGTACTTGTAACTTTACTGATAAATTTAAAAAAATTTAAACCTTATCGAACTTGGTAAATGAATTTCTAGAAAAGATTTAAATACTATCTTCATGACCATTAAAAGAGAATTTATCACTTCCTTGGGTAATTGTTTTCCTGATAAAGTCTGGATTTACTGTTTGAATGTGTGTATCTATTTTTTTTTTAGTAATCCACTAGGCTGAGCACCTAGGGATATTTTTTTATTTATAAATAAGATCCAAAACAGAAATACATAAAATTAGTATGCCTTACATGGTGTAAGGATGCTCAACAAAGTAAATATCATATTGCCAAGTTTGGGTACGAGAGACCCAAGCTTAGCACTACACCCTGATAAACTAATAAATCGATGTTCCATGTATCCTGTCCAGTCCATCTAGCATAGTTGCTTGAGTAGTTATTGTCTGAATCCAATAAACTACTCCCAAAGATACAAGAATAAGTCACGCCTTTTAGTACCTTACAAATGCAGTGTTGTTGCCTTAGTTCATGTGTGTCATGACCTTGTTCCTATTCAGTCCTTTGCCCCAGTTGGTGTTTGATATGCCTAATGTTGAGTATACCATCTGCCTCTTGAAGTAAGTCCCTGAATGTCCACGCAAATACCAGTTCCTTGCTGCTCCAGTTTCTTGTGCCCACTGTAATCCCTTCCTCTTTGATGATCATTACGTGTGTCTTCCATCTATGTGTTGGATCCCCAGTTGTTTGGTAATCATTGTGAGATACCAAAGTACAGGATTTTACTGAGTAATCTCTCCCAAGTACAGTCCTTACTCCCATAATTGATACCCAATGTGACCTCCAAGAGATGAGCATGAACCTGGGCCATGTATGCATTTTGCCCAGATTTTTGCACTGTTTCTCCTGCTTTCTTTTGCTTTTTGATTGTCGTTTGAATTCCTTTAGGACATAAGTGTGTATGATAATTAATTCCAGCCTCTACCTCCATGTTTTGGCAATGATATGCACACCTATAGTCCTCCTAACACTCCATGCTCCTATACTTGTGCATACCCTTGATCCCCCCCCCCCTAGTGGAATGAACACCAAGTGCTAATACCACCAGCTAGAAGTTCCTCAAAGGATATGGTATACGTACAGTAACGTTTCCTGCAAAACAAAAAACCATGTTAGTCCATAAAAAGAACATTCTTATCTTCCCACTAAGGGCTTGATCATGATGTCCATGTATCATATTATCTTCCATCCTCCCCTTTGCATCTGCCTCTCCTCTCATCTTCAACTTCTTGCAACTTTGACTCTTAGATAGGGACATTGCATTTTATCATTATTCACAATCCTTCTCCCATGTACATCTAACTCCCAGAAACTATGACTCATGATATCACCATTAACTAAGGCATAGTTAGCTAAATGATCAGCTCGATTGTTCCCTTCTCTAAGAGTATGTGACATAGTTACATTGCACCTTCTCATTAACTCCTTAATCTCCTCCACGTCAATAGCAATAGACCATGGTACTCCCCATTCTCCTTCCAGCACCTTCTTGATCATCATGGAATCAGTTTGAAGGTCAATGAGGATGAAATCATGTTGCACACAATATTTTAAAGCCTCTAGGACTGCCTTAACTTCACCTTCTGTGTTTGTCCCTGCCTGCACCTCTCTTCCACACCCATACTCGATATCTCCTTTTTCATTTCTTTGGACAAATCCAATAGAGCTCCTTCCTGGATTGCCCCTAGAAGCCCCATCAGTGTTCACTTTTATCCAGCCTGGATTTGGGTATTCCCATAGGACCTTAGTATACTTCAAAGTAGGTAGATATGTCTCCATCATAGTCAGTTCAGGACATTTGTGTGGCACCTTTTGAAGACCTGGCTTCCTGTACTTCACTAAATACTACATAGTAGTAGATACCTGGTAGATAACTCTGGTTACAGTCACTGAATCACCATATTTGTAGTTGTTTCTTCTCTTCCAAAGCTCCTAGATAATCACAGCAGGTAAGTCTTGCAGGATAGGTTTTAGCCTTGGAATTACTTCAGCTGTCCAGCACTTGATCACAGCCTGATGAAGTGTGTCCCTTGAATATCAAATCCTGCATGAGATAGAAAATATTTCCATACATTTATAGCAGCATATGATGTGAAGAACAAATGTTGTACAGTCTCCTCTTTTGGTTCAGTACAACACCAACACTTAGAAGCCATCAAATACCCTAGTCTTCTGAAGAAGTCATCCAAAGGCAGTTTATTCTTCCATAGTTTCCACATAAAAAACGAAATTTTGAAAGGTAATCCTTGCACCCATATCATCTTTTATGCATTGGCTGGATCACCTCTTCTCCTCACATACTCCTAGGCTGATTTTACACTCAACTCCCCTCTAGATTCAAACATCCATTGAGGTTTGTCCATTGTATCATGAGCCATCGGTGGTCTACAATTAAGTAATATATGGTTAGCGAAGTCTTCTGGTAGTATTTCCCTAATCCTTTCCTCATTCCATTGATCTCCCTCAATTACATCATATATGTTACTTACAGTTTTATCACACCAAAAGTCAGGTGAAGTAACAAAGTAAAGAGCTCTCAATCCCGTCCAATTGTCAAACCAAAAGAGTGATGACCCCATTTTTGTTTGCCATAGAATTTGATGCTCTATTAGATCTCTACACTCAAGAATTTTCCTCCATACATGTGAACCATTTCTCCTCCAGGGGAAAATCAAAGGGTTTAACTTCTTACAATATTTCTGACTCATAAATGAACTCCATAAGCTAGGTTTTGTCCCGAAGTTCCACCATAACTTATAAATAGAGCTTTGGAGACATCATGAAGGGATCTAAACCCCACTCCACCCTTTTCACATGGAAGACACATATTATTCTAGGAAGCCCAGTGCCTCTTAGAAACCCTTACTGAATTGCTCCAAAAAAACTAAGCAAAAATCTTATGAAGCTTTTTTAGCACATAGGGTGGGGGGGTTTACTGCAGATAGCATATGTATTGGCATGCTCTGCAACACATGATTAATCAAGACTACCCTACCACCAATAGATAATAATTTACCTTTCTAGTCTTGTAGTTTATTCATCACCTTATTGATCAATCCTTCATAGTATTTCATCCTCCTCCTAGCATAAAATATGGGACAACCAAGGTATGTGAAAGGGAATTCATGCTTTGCAATACCTGTGATCCTTTGCACCCTATATACTACTTCTTCACCTGTTGAGTGATACATGTATATAGCTGAATTGGACTTGTTTATCAACTGACCTGAGGCTCATTCATAAGTTGTCAGTACCCTCATGATTAACTTCAGTGATGTAGCATCAGATGATGAAAAAATGATTTTGTCGTCAGCATAAGCCAAGTGATTCACCTTTGGAATCCATTTAGGAATTCCAAATCCCCCGAAGTACCTGTTCCTATGTAGAGAATTCGATCCCTTAGATAATGCTTCTGCTGCCAGTATAAACAATGTAGGTGATATGGGGTCTCCTTATTTCACTTCTCTTGTTGACTTGAAAAAGCCATGAGGCTGCCCATTGAGTAAAACAGAATACCAAATATTCGCAACTACTTCATATATCAATCTTATAAACCTCTCCTCAACCCCCATCTTCCTCAAAACTTTGGTGAGAAAAAGCCTGGATAGTCTATCATAGGCTTTAGTCATGTCTAGCTTGATCACCACATTAGGTCCTGCTCTGGTCCTCAACCTAATATCTGTGATGATCTCTTGAGTTAGTAATACATTCTCAAATATGCTTCTCCCTTTAACAAATCCAGCATGCTCCTCAAAGATAAGATTAGGTAACAAGACTGGCAGTCTTTCATGAACAACCCTAGAGAATATCTTATTCACAAAATTACTAAGGCTAATTGGCCTCATGTCAGAAAATGATATTACCTCCTTCTTCTTGGGCAGAAGAACCAAATTTGTATGAATCACATATTTGGGAAGTTCATGTCCATGTATAAGTCTTCACCATGTCTACAATGTCATCCCCAATTATCTCCCAACATGAATGAAAAAAACAGCCAGTAAATCCATCAGGACCTCCTGCACTGTCCCCATTTAATCCGTATATAGCCAGTTTTACCTCCTCATTTGTTGGCTGTCTCATTAGCTCCTCATTATATCAGTAGTGACCATATAAGGTACCTCATCAAGGATTCTGAAATCTGATGATACAGCCTCTTCATGAAATTGTGCATGACAGAACCTAACTGCCTCCTCAGCCATCAGTTCGTGGTCCTCAAGCCATACTCCATTAGCATTCTGAATTCTTTTCAGCTGCAATCTTCTTCTCCTCCCATTCACTTGAGCATGAAAAATTTTTGTATTCCTGTCCCTATCTTTGAACAAATTCATACCTGATTTTTGCTTCCAGAATTCCTCTTCCAATGCAAGAAATCTGAGCAGCTTAGCTTGTACCTTTTGAAGCCTCTCCCTATTCTGTAATGTTGGCCTTTTTTCAAACTAATTTTCATGTACTAGGACCACCTCTTATAAGCTAGCAATCTTCTGAAAAATATCTCCATATGTAGCTTTGCTCCAGGCTGATAATGCTTTCTTCACCTTCTTAAATTTATGATTGAAAACATAAAAAGGATCCCCAATGAAATCTGCCTTCCAATTGTCCTTCACAAAATTCATGAACGTAAGGTATTTAGCCCAAAAGTTCAAAAACTTGAAGGTCTTCTTAATAGGAGAAACATAAGGATTACTCTTTATATGCAAAGGATTATGATCTGAGCCAATCTTGGACAAGCGTGATTTCCAGATTAGGCCACATTTGCTAAATTCAGTATTTCCCAAACATCTATCCAAGCATTTGAAAAAACAATCACCTTCACCTTTCCTATTCCACCAAGTGAATATTGCCTTTGAAACCTAAGTCACTTAGGTTACAAGTGTTAACACAATGCCTAAAATCATTCACCTCATTAATATGTACCGGAAGACCACCAAATTTCTCCTCCTCATCCCATATCACATTGAAGTCTCTCAACTAACCATGGTAAGGACATATCACTGGTTAAATTATACAAACTGTCCCATAAATCTATACGCTCAATTGCATCACACTTTGCATAAACAAATGTGACTATGAATGACAATTGAGTGTTTAGGTTTGTAAGCTTCAAATTCATCTGCTGCTCCAAGTCATATACAACTTCAACACCATGATCATCATCCACAAACACCCATATTTTTTTTGAGACATTGGCAAAATCTTGCAACATGCCAATTCTCCTTCTATATCTTTCCAGTTTAATCTTTTTCTATTTTGGCTCCATGACTCCTATAAATTTAAAATGATTCTGTCTTTGCATGATGATAAGCCTCTCAAAGGCTTGCATTGTTTTCACGGATCTTACATTCCAAATTAGAGCATTCATGATTAATTTTGGGTTTTAGATAAGGTCCTTCGTGTTTGAACCCCAGGAACTCCACTTTGATTGTTATTTCTGTTCTGCTTCTTCTTTCCCTTTCCAGCTGACTTCCCCCTGTTGATGTATCTTGGAGACAAGTCTCCATGTCTAGCTATATTTTTGAAATTCTAGGCAATAGACTCAATATCTAGGTGTTTCCCTTTGGCATCAATATTATCTTCCTCTCTCTTCTCCTTTTCATGAGCTTCCAGTTGAGTATTAATTGGTAATGCTACCAAGGACTTTTGATTAGGAACCTGCTGCACTCCAGTCTCTCTAGGATTAGGGTTAGGGTTCAACCCTAGCTGATCATTCACCCCACCCTTTCCTAGTTTTGGATCCCCCGTTCCCTTACTAACATCTCCCGCATTAATCATCTCATTCTTTCCATTATCAACCCCATGCATTATGTTAGTTTAGGAGGAGGTAACACCTTACTAGGATTAGGACTTGTAACATTCTGGATACCCCCATCAACCTCAGTGATGACTTGATCATTGACCTCCTCATTAACTTTTCCAGTTCCATCTCCTGCATTCTCATGATCTTTGTTGCTTTTACCATTCTCACTTTGCTCCTCTTCTTTATTTTCCTCATCTGTTGATTCTGGTTCACCCATGACACCATCAGGCAGGTCTTCATCTGAAAATTGTTCTTCTTGATCAGCCCAAATACTTTCACAAGTTAATTGCAAACGTTCATTGTCCTGTGATATCCCATCTACTTGTTCCATGAATATTGCTTGTGTTGGCACTTCCTGACATAGATGATTGGTTGCTACCACAGTTTTATTGAAAGTTCTACTAACCCAAGCTGATGTAGTCTCTTTTCTATTATCCTGCACCTCTTTCCTATTCCTTTTAGGATTTGCAACTCCACCTTTTCTCAAACTGCCTATCCCTGCTGACCTAGGAGTAAATCAAGTTGTAGGATTAATTCTCCCAGTATTATTAGGATTTGGCTCGGGACTTTTCTCCTTGTTAGGTTCCTCTACAATAGCCAGTTGATTGTTCTCTTCATCCTCTCCATTGTCTTCCTCTAATGCTGCAAATTTATTTGCTGTAGTAATTTGATCATTGCCAGTTCCATTAGCTGGAACTATTTCCTTGCATGTCACCACATGATGAGCACTAGTGTTCCTCAACTGTTGATTTCCCGAATTTTGTACTGGAACAATTTCCTTCCCAGTTGCACTTTGAACCTCACCTTGTTTTGCATTAGGCTTTACCCTATTATCTCTTACCTCTTTCCAGTGCTCTCCAACATTACCTACTACCCTTCCACTTGATAAAATCATCAAAGGTTCATCATGTTTAGTCTTAGGATTCCCTTGCTCCACCACAACCTGTTCCTCATAATCTTGTGACCTCTCTTCAGGATGAAGATGCCAACATTCCAAATTCTCATGACCTTGTAACCTACAATGTTTGCAATACTTAAGAAGCATATCATACTTTATATTCACCCATTCCTTCCTTATTTCTCCAGTAGTATCATGCTCAATGTGCATCCTTACTTTCTTGGGATGTTCAGCTAGTAAGTCCACCAAGATCTTAACCCTTGCACAACTAGGTCTAGTCTTATTAATTGTGTCCATGTCAAGACGTAATGGCATCCCCACAACAGAAGCTATAGAAAACAGTACTTCTTTCACATAGAACGTAGGTAACAAACCTGGAAACGAAATCCATGCCATAGCCATAGTAGTTTCTTCACCTGCCTTGAATTTAGAATCATAACTAAGAGGCCTCAATTGATATTGTTCTCCCGTATTATCCTTCACATAATATGCACTTTTGGACATGAATTGAATGAAGTCTTCCCATAATGCGAGCCTAATAAGAACAAGCCTATCTCTCAGAAATCCAATACTACATTCGCCCTTGATCCCACATTGAATAGGAACAATCCTTTGAATTTCAGCAAGATCAGGCCACCCATAGGAAAATTTTCCAGCCACAGCATATTGGAGACCTTCGATCATATTTATACGATCAACTTCAAACTCTTTGAACTTGAGAAGAGGTTGGCCATTCAATAAAGAGACCCTGCACATTGGAATTGCTCGATAGATTGCTGGGTAGTGTTTTTTACGTGCATGAGGGCATTTAATGCATTGGGTTTTAATAACTTAAAGTAATCTAGGGTTGTATTATTGTTGTTTGTTGTAGTAGAGGGTTGGGCAAGGGTGGGGGGAGGCAGTCCAGCCGGAGAAGAAGGCTGGACGCCGGCTGGCGTGGCCATTGAAGGACTTTCTCTCTCTAGTCGCCAAAGTCGCCACTAAATCACCGGAGTTTCTCTCTCTTCTCCTAGGGTTATTGTGTGTATCTCTAAGTACCTGCGTCGCATGTATAATTAGTGACTGGGGTAACTCTATTAGTTATGTGAGTACCTGCGTCGCATGTATAATTTGCGAGCGGGGTAATCTATTATTTACATTTGACCGCGTTGCATGTACGATTCGCGAGCGGGGTAATAGATGCATATATGGTTCGAGCCGTTCGACCCTTCGACAGTGCACATTTTATTATTGTTGATTCAAGCCGTTCGACCCTCGGCATTTCCTGCGCATGATATTTGTTGGACACCATCTGTGATTTTAACTATTAAATTGCCTTAAGATATAAGTTTCTAATCAAAATGACGGAAACTGGGATTTATAATTTATGGAAGAAGTTGTCCTTTCCTGTTGTTATTTGTTATTTAAAAATAAAATCCATGTTTGACATCACACTTGATTATGTTAATTTGACCTCTAGTAAGAGTCAAAGTCGACCTCTCATCACTACCTCTTCGAGGTTAAGCGGGATACTTACTGGGTACACGTTATTTTTCGTACTCATACCACACTTTTTGTGCATTTTGTTGCACATGCACATGTATGTACAGTGTCCTATCTTGGTGCAGCGGCATGGTTGATATGGACACTTAGGTGAGTTGCACCTCCTGAGACGACCGCAGCCAGCAGAGTCTCCTTCAGAGGAATGTGTTGTATTTTCCCTACTGTCCATTTGTATTCCGGACGGTTATTGTATTTCATTTTCTTCCTAGAATTTTCTCATGCACTTGTGACACCGGGTTCTAGGATGACTAGGGGATTTATTCATTATTTAAATTTGTTAAATACATTATTGTTTACTTAATGGAAGTTCGTTAATTATCATTTAATATAGTGAAAAGGAATGAGTTCAAGAGTAATAAAATAGAGATTTATTTAACTCCTATGTGTTGGCTTGCCCGACAGCAGAGTCTGGCGCCATCACGACATTTATTGGATTTGGGTTGTGACAACATGGTATCAGAGCACTAGGTTCCCTTAGGTCTCACGAGTCATGAGCTTTTCTAGTAGAGTCTTGCGGATCGGTGCGTAGACGTCTGTACTTATCTTCGAGAGGCTACAGGGCTTTTAGGAGTACTTCCCTTCTTGATTCCTCATCGTGCGGTTTGATCCTTTAAGGCTTATGCCTATGTTTCTTTCCTACTCAATCTTACGCGCACGAATCGCTTGCCATAAATCGGGAATTTGAGGAATCCTAATGGTACTACAAATATGGTGCATGATGTTCCTCCATGCACGGATGGTTGGGGCTATTGTCATTGATTTACGGAAGGATATTATGTGGTTTTAGCTCGGTAGTTTCACTTCTGAGAGCTTTGAGGCTATGTGCAGATTGCTATGATGCTCATGATTGGTTATTACACAGTATTGATGAGATGGTAGGATGTTTGTCCATATGTCATGAAAGTGAATGACTTGAAAGGAGGTCGACTCAGGGCATGATTCCGAGATCCAGTAATTTTATTTCTGGCGGAGGAAAGACAATTGGACTATAAATTTTCAGGTTTGAATTGGTAGAGTAATGAGACTTGGTATTTTCAAGTGTGGTGGAATTTTCATCTGCGGCGTGGAGTCGTCGTCCTCGATTGAATATGTTAAGTTCGCCAGTGCTATGACCTTTTGCAATTAGCCTTGGGGCAGGATATGGTGAGATAGTATTGAAGGAGTGGCTATCAGAGATCGTGGTGTGCGGTGGTTCAGGATTGAATAGGTATTTCTAATATTGATGGCTCGAGAAGGGGGATCTTTGGAAAGGGTTAAGGTTGGTAGTGATCTATCGGTTTAAGGGCTGCAGACATGGGTATTGGTTTAAGGCTGCAACTGGGTAGAAAAAGATGAGGAAGGACATGTGAGAAGTGTCAGGCAATGGTTAAATTTCTAGAAAGCCAGGTGTAAGAAGAAAAAAAAAAGAGTAATTGCTTAAAGGAGTGAGTTGGACCAAAGTGGGGGAGTGGAAGCGTAGCACATGAGTTTTGTGGTAAGATAGCTGCACATCTTGAGGAGAAGGTTAGAGCAATTTGAGAATTTTAGTGGACGGAGATTGGGTCCATGAGCTTAATTTGAAATATTGGCTATTATACGGCGGGAGATTGGATGCAACGAAAAGGGGGTTGTTCGACATGAAGAAGGATGCAATATAGCGGTGAATTGGAAGATATAGTTGCGCATTTAGTAGATGTCCATAGGGAGTGAACGGAGTGGTGTAGTTGGCGAATGAGAACGGGCTTAGGATAGGGTATTGATGTCATAGTGAGTGTTCCCCGTGCAGCGACATTGGAGGGTGTCGGCATGTAATTTCCATTGGTGGGTTATCTCCTGTGAGCAAGTTAACGGTCGTATGGTTGGCAAAGTTTCTGCGAGGAATTATATTGACTATTCGGTAAGAGACCGAATATAGGAATGATGCTAGAGATTCAGAGTGTTCATGAAATGCTAACAGAAGGATTCAGCGGAATTTAACGGGTTGGTTGTGAAAGATCATGTCAGTAATGAAGAAAGAATTTTGGTGGGTTCTAGATTTGTGCAAGGAGTAGCTTCAGGCTGAGTGGGAGAGTCCCACCGCCTGCGATTGGGTTGAAGGATTATCTTCTCATGGGGTTTCGGGTTATCAGCGTATTAGCAAGCTATTACAACTAGGGAAAAGGAATAAAATTGTAATTTGAGAAAATGATTTGAGAGATGTGTGGTATAACTGGCCTTATTGGGGGAGGCCCATGGTTTTGCTTCGTGTAGATCCAGGTTGCAAGGAAACTGACTCAGTCGAGTGCTTCGTTGAGAGGGTGCTCATGTGCTAGAAGGGCCTTGGAGTTGATTATAATCGGAACCAAGTCAGAGTGGGTGACTCTTAATAACAGTCCTAGAAAATTCAAAGGTTTAAATTGCGGTGCTTAAGGATTTCAAGCCCGCGACATGGTTAAGAATTGAGATTTTGCAGCAAATCGTGATAGGAGGCTCAGAGTGTTCTATGTTATCTTCGGCTGGCGATGTAGAATTGGAGGGTATGAGATGACCCGTGGGATTTGAGATAACATGGTCTCGTGGTATAAGGTCACTCAAGATGAGTGCGTATTTGGGTTCACAATGTTTTGGATGAAGCTATTGCTATTTCTAAGTCAAGTTAAGGATAAATTAGAAGGAGATAGATTTTTTAGCCATGGTTGGAGTGGCACATTTACGGCAGTGATCATTTTCTTCAACGTGATTAAGTTATGCGTGTGATTTATGATGGTGTGTGCGAGGCTTTTCGGCCGCTGTAATAGATTTTATTTGGAAGCATTCAAGTATTATGGCATGTCAGCTGTAGGCGGATCCCGGAAGGATAATGGTGGTATAGACTATTCTTTGAGGATTTTCCTGTTTTGTGATTATGAGAATTCACTCGTGTGTTGTCATGGTTCTCTTGAGGAGAGTTAAGTAAAAGGTTTCTATATGATGAAGTGTACACCCTAATAGTGGTTCAGGAGGTATGATAGAATTCTTGTGCTATTTCATATTGGGATGTTAGGTGTAGTAAGCAGTATGGAACTAAAAGTAAGGATCAAGGTTGGTTCGATGTTGACAAGGATTTCATGAGCTCGGATGGGAAGGAAATGGATTTGAATGTTTAGAGTAAGATGGTGTTGTCTTCAGCGTCACCTGAGGTCGGTGTTTTGTGAAAGAGGCTTTGCATCCAGGTCATGGATTCTCGAATTTGATTTACTACGTTAGTGTGGCCAGTGGTGGATGTGCAGACTTGTTACCTTGTGTGGAAGTTCGTGGGAGTGTGACCACGGGAAGATTGTATAAGTGTGATATGTAGTCACCTGATTGAATGAAGATTTAATCCAAGTATGAAGGATGTGGTAATATCACCTATTTGAGAATTTATGCTTGGAGGGCACTCGGTTCATTTGGTTGCGGACTGTGGAAGTTTGTTCCGGTTATGATGGTTGTTCTTGTGGGTTATGGGTTATTAGAGATCCGTGAAAAGGTTTATGAAAAATGGATATAAATATGATTATGGGCTCCATATGAGTCAGATGTGTTCATTTCAGTATAGCGTTTCTCATGGAGGGGTATTAGAACATTAGATGTTGTTCCATCTCCGTCCATTTCGTGCAATATTATGTTGTGCCGTGTGAGTTGTGGAACGGCTTGATAATTTCTTATGTGCTGAGATTCCGCATAGTGATGATGTTGTGTGAGCAGGATAGCTCTTGAGATTTAGATTATATATGCCGCACCTCAATTGTGCTTGAGTTTTGTAGCATATGGCTCTATCAGTCTCCCCATGATGGTATTATGCACTTAGCGTCTTGTGACCGATATTCAGTATTTTGTAACAATGAGAAATTTAGCTCGGTGCATATCTCCTTATGTGAATTTCATGTGTGGATCGGGTGGCATGCCACCACGGGTGTGTTACTTGGATCGAGTTGCACGCCGTAACAGTGTAATGTCGAGTACGATTCTGTATATTCTATTCTGTGTGTATTTTGTTTCCTATTTTCTGAGGAAAGTTCATAATAGTTGCATGAGTTGAGTAGTCCCTTCCTGAGTCCTTTCTTTATGTATCTCGATCGAGTTGTGGCCTATTTCCGCATTGTGGCATCATGTGAGACTGCTAGCCATGTATGGGGTGACTTGTTGCCTGAGCGTTTCAGACTGGGTGAGACGAGATTTTTGATCAGAGATCAGTGCAATAAGGTTATGCAAAGTATATATTAAAGAACAAATACCATTATTCGGTTCATAATGAGGTGATGATTCTAGTCAAGATGAGAGATTCAATTATTTGTTAACTCTGTAGTTGGTTATGAATTTCTACACATCTCCTCCGTTGTGGTGGTATCGTAAGCATTATAGCATGACCTATATGTATGTCATGACGTTCCATTGGGAGCATCAGATTCATGGAATTTTGGTTATTAAGATCAGGGAATGTCATTATGGTTAGATGAGGAATTATGCGATGTATGATGCTAAGTCAGCAAAGGCAAGCCATCATGTTCCGGTACTTCGTGTAGTGGTTAATTCGGTGTTCATATTTTGGAAACAAGCCTAGAAGAGAATTTCGGGTGTTGGAACTGGGTTCCGAGCTTATTGTATGGATAATAGAGGATATCTTCATATTCGATCAAGCTAATGTGCTCAACTGAGTGGTGGTAGCACAGGTAGGTGCACGAAGTATTAAACAGTGATTTCAGACAAACTCTGGAGCAGTCCTTGGCACGTTCGAGGACGAACGTATGTTTAAGTGGGAGAGAATGTAACGACCCAACCAGTCGTTTTAAACTCTAGATCGTCGTTCGGCAGTTTGAGGCCGTGAGCTGCTTCGTTTCAGGTATTATGACTCATAGGCGTGGTCTGAATTGAATTTCGGGAAGTTCGGAGTCAATTTGGAAAGAAAATTTTCATTTCGGAAGCCTTAAGTTGGAAGAATTGACTAAGATTGGATTTTTGAGTAAACGACCTCAGAATCAGGATTTGAAGGTTCCAGCAGGTTCGTATGATGATTTCGGACTCGGGCGTATGTTCGGATCGGGTTTTGGATGACCCGGGAGCGTTTCGGCGCATATTGTAGAAGTCAGCATTTTAGAAGAAATTTCATAAGTCTGGGTTGAAGTGCATTTAAGTGATATTGTTGTCCATTTGGGATTCCAAGTCTGGGAGTAGCTCTGTATAGTGATTTTGGTGTTGGGAGCGCGATCAAAAGTAAATTCGGAGGTCCGTAGGTAATTTTGGAGTCATTTGGCTAAAGTTAGAAATTTGAAGGTTTTAAGAAGTTGGATCGGAAATGGCAATTTTGATATCGGGGTCAGATTCCAATCCGGAAGTTGGAGTAGGTCCGTAATGTCGAATATGACTTGTGCACAAAATTTGAGGTCAATCGGACGTGATTTGATAGGTTTCGGCATCGAATATAGAAGTTAGAAATTTTAAAGTTCATTAAGCTTGAATTGGAGTGCGATTCATGGTTTCGGCGTTGTTTGATGTGATTTGAGGCCTCGAGCAGGTCCGTGGGATGTTATGGGACAGGGTCGTGTGATTGGACGGGGTCCCAGGGGCCACGGGTGTGTTTCCGGGTGGTTTCGGATCATTTCGGGTTGTTTTGAAATGGTTGATGCTGGTGTCTGGTGTTGCTCTTCGCATTTGCGGGGATACCCTCGCGTTCGCGTAGAAGGATTTGGCTTTAGGGACTTTGTTCTTCGCGTTCGCGAAGAAGAAAAATCTCTTTTGCGTAGGTCTGACTTCGGAGGCTCATATCTCATAATATATAAGGAATTTGGAGATGATGTAAAAACGAAAGTTTTATCCCTTTGTGTCTAGTTTCTATAAAATTAAAACATTTACCATTTGAATTTGTGTACAAAGAGTTGTGGCTAGTACACTACAGGGTATCCGGGAAGATGAAGAAGAAATTTGTGTTGCAAAGGGATGACTTTGGAAGCTTATATCTCGCAATATATAAGGAATTGGAGCTGACCAAAACATCAAAGTTGTAGATCTTGGAGTCTTGTTTTCATAACTTTAAACCATTTGTCATTTGGAGTTTTGTGAAAGATGTTATGACCATTCTACTAGAGGCTGTCTGAGAAGAGTTTGGAATTGCTTTTCGAGATTTTTTGGTTCTTCGCGAACGCGAGGGTAGGCCCGCGAACGCGAAGAAGACTTGCCTGGTAGTGTATAAGTTTGAAAAAAATGGGTTAGGCTCATTTCATCTCATTTCCTCCATGGGAGATGACCTAGGGGCGATTTTGGAGCTCCATCTTCATCATCTATGTCAGGTAAGTGATTCCCACCTATTTCAAGTTAAATACTTGGATTATATATATATTTTAACATGAAAATTCACGGAAAATTAGTGAAAACTTGAGATTTTGGTAGAAAATCTAGAAATTAGTATTTTTAGATTTTGACCACAAAATAGGACATGAGATTTGGAATAAATTATTTATTTGAGTTCGTGAGGTTATGGGTAATGTTTATCTTCGAAAATTTTCGAAATCCGGGCACGCGGGTCCGAGGGTGATCTTTATCGACTTTTCGATCGGGGTTAGGAATTTTTATAAATTGGATTCTAATGGATATTTGAGCATATATTAATGGATTTGCGTAATTATTGGCTAATTTTGGGGCGTTGTGCATCAATTTGAGTCATCGGAAGGGCTTGGAAGCCAGTTATGGAACTACGAAGCGAGGTAAGTCTCCTTTCTAACATTGTAAAGGGGAATTGTCCCCATAGGTGAAATAATTAATCATGTGCTACTATTTGTGGGGGCTACGTACGCACGAGGTGGCGAGAGTCCGTGCGTAGTTACTATTATGCTTATGTCCGGTAGTCTAGGACCCAAAAGCATGTTTTATTTTCCGTACTTGTAACTTTACTGATAAATTTAAAAATGTTTAAACCTTATCGAACTTGGCAAATGAATTTCTAGAAAAGATTTAACTACTATCTTCGTGACCATTAAAAGAGAATTTATCACTTCCTTGGGTAATTGTTTTCCTGATAAAGTCTAGATTTACTATTTGAATGTGTGTATCTATGAGTACCTGCGTCGCATCTATAATTCGCGAGCGGGGTTACTCTATTATTTATATGAGTACCTGCGTCACATGTATAATTCGCGAGCGGGGTAATTCTATTATTTATATTTGTCCGCGTCTCATGTACGATTCGCGAGCGGGGTAATAGATGCATCTATGGTTCGAGCCGTTTGACCCTTCGGCAGTGCACATTTTATTATTGTTGGTTCGAGCTGTTCGACCCTCGGATTTCCTGCACATGATATTTGTTGGATACCATCTGTGATTTGAACTGTTAAATTGCCTTAAAATATAAGTTACTAATTGAAATGATGGAAACTGGGATTTATAATTTATAGAAGAAGTTGTCCTTTCCTATTGTTATTTGTTATTTGATAATAACATCCATGTTTGACATCACACTTGATTATATTAATTTGACCTCTAGTAAGAGTCAAAGTCGACCTCTCGTCACTACCTCTTAGAGGTTAGGCGGGATACTTACTGGGTACACGTTGTTTTTCGTACTCATACTACACTTGCTATGCATTTTGTTGCACAGGCACATGTATGTCCAGCGGCGTAGCTCGGCGCAGTGGCATGGTTGATATGGAGACTTAGATGAGTTTCACCTCCAAAGACGACCGCAGCCAGCAGAGTCTCCTTCAGAGTATTGTGTTGTATTTTCCCTACTGTCCATTTGTATTTCGGACGGTTATTGTATTTCATTTGCTTCTTAGAATTTGCTCATGCACTTGTGACACCGGTTCTGGGATGACTAGGGGATTTATTCATTATTTAAATTTGTTAAATACATTATTGTTCCCTTAATGGAAGTTCGTTAATTATCATTTAGTGTAGTGAAAAGGAATGAGTTCAAGAGTAATATAATAAAGATTTAATTAACTCCTTTGTGTTGGCTTGCCCGACAGCGGAGTCCGGCGCCATCACGACCTTTATTGGATTTGGGTCGTTACATGTGTGTATGTCCGGATCGGGTTTCGGATGACCTGGGAGCGTTTTGGCGCCTATTGTGGAGGTTGGCAATTTGGAAGAATTTCATAAGTTTGAGATGAGATACATTTCAATGTTATCAATGTCCATTTGGGATTCCGAGTTTCGGAATAGCTCCGTATGGTGATTCTGGTATTGGGAGAGCGCTCGGAAGTGGATTTGGAGGTCCGTAGGTCAATTTAGGGTCATTTGGTGAAAGCCAGAAAATGGAAGGTTTTTGAGAAGTTTGACCGGGAGTGTACTTTTGGTACCGAGGTCGGATTCCGACTCTTGAAGTTGGAGTAGGTCCGTAATGTTGAATGTGACCTGTGTGCAAAATTTGAGGTCAATCATACGTGATTTGATAGGTTTCGGCATAGAATGTAGAAGTTTGAAGTTCTAAAGTTCATTAAGCTTGGAATAGGGTGCAATTCGTGAATTCGACGTTGTTTGATGTGATTTGAGGCCTCGAGCGGGTTCGTGTTATGTTTTTAGACTTGTGTGGTTGTTTGGTGTGGAGCCCTGGGGGCTCAGGTGAGTTTCGAAGTATTTTCGAAGTGTTTTGCGAAGAAGTTGGATTGTTGATTCTGGTGTGATCGCATTTGCGATGCATTGGTCACAAATGCGACCATCGCATTTGCGAGATAGTGTTCGCTTTTGCGAACCTGGGCTACTTAGGGAATGATCGCATTTGCGAAAAATTTGTCGCTTTTGCGATGCTGTCCTCTTCGCATTTGCGAGGATCCTGGTCGCAAATGCGACCATGGCAGGGACAGCTTGACTTCGCATTTGTGATGCTTTTGTCTCATATTCAACCATCGCATTTGTGAGCCAGATGATGCGACATCTGCAGCTGGAGCCAAGGGATTTTTATTTCGAGACTTAGCCCCTTTCCCTCATTTCCCACTTGGACTTAGGCAATTTTTTAGATCATTTTGAGAAGGGGTTCCATCATCATCAAGAGGTAAGTGATTTCTTCTAGTTGTGAGTTAAATACAAAGATTATATATGGATTTAAACATGAAAATTTGTAGAAATTTGGGATTTTGGAGAAAACCTAAAAATTGGTATTTTTGGATTTTGACCACGAATTTGGGCATGAAATTAGAAATAAATTATATACTTGAGTTCATGGGGTTATGGGTAAAGTTTATCTTCAAAAATTTTCGCAATCCGGGCACGTGGGCTCGAGGGCGATTTTTATAAACTTTTCGAACGAAGTTGGAAATTGTTGTAAATAGGATTATAATGAGTATTAGAGTATATATTTATGGAATTGCTCATTATTTGACTAGTTTTGGAGCGTTGGACATCGATTTGAGTTGTTTGAAAGGCTTGGGATCCGGTTATGGGACTCCGGAGCGAGGTAAGTCTCCTTTCTAACCTTGTAAGAGGGAATTAACCCCATAGGTGAAATAATTCAATATGTGCTTCTATTTTGGGTGTCACGACCCAAACCAATGGGCCGCGACGGGCACCCGGTACCTTAATTTACCGAGTACCAACGTAACGTATCATTCTTATTATATCATCATATACACGTGACACACGGGCCTAATAGGCCAACATAATCATTTATAAACTCAAAACATAGGCCGACAAGGCCGTACAATCTTCCACGTATACGACATATGTCTACAAGACTCTAAGAGTACATAAATGTCATAAAGGTCGGGATAGAGTCCCGCCATACCAAACAATACCCATCTAATTCATACTAACCAAACAACTGACTCCAAAGCAAATGGAGCGCACCAACATCTTCCGCTAAGCTGATGGCCTACTTGGAGGGCTCTCGACCTGTCTATCGGGACCTGCGGGCATGAAACACAGCATCCCCAGGAAAAAGGGATGTCAGTACGAATAATGTACCAAGTATGTAAGGCACATAAATAAGTACATAAGAGACATGGAAGAAATATAGAGCACATGACTCAACCTGTAAGCCTGAATAGCTTTGTAAATCATAAATTACTTTTAGCGTCATGCATATGCATATGAATGTCATGTCGTGCATAGGTACATGTTTCATAACATCATCAGCCTCTGAGGGCATTCCATCATATCATATCGGCCACTGTTGGAAAAATCATCATCGTATACCAGCTGATCAGGTGGTGGTGCGTACATAACACCGTAACCGTTCCCATATTTCATATACATATATATATATATATATATACATACATATATATATATATATGCGTATATAATGCCGTTTGAATATACATACATATATACGCGTATATAACGTCGTTAGAACCATATTTCCAAACATCATCATTATATACCAGCTGATCAAGTGGTGGTGCATATATAACACCGTAACCTTTTCCCATATCACATATACATATATTTAAATATATACACGTATATAACGCCATCTAGTCATGGGTCAATGTTCATATGTAAATGCATGAAATGCATATGAAATACGTCAATAAAATCTCTCGGTAAGTCATAAGGCCATTATTCCTCTGATTAATATCATGAAATAAACTTTACTAACATACATATTTTCGAGACCCATGAACAGAAGATAATAATAGCTCTCATGGGGAATCAAGAATATAGACACCCCTACTATTTCTATGAATAGAGTAATTTATAGAAACTATGTATTTTCTCGCTTCTTCAGTATAATTTGGACAATGCCAAAAGAAAGAAGGGGTAGCCTTAACAGGCCTGGAGTAGGAAAAATCCGTATGGTATTCTTGAAAAGGATTGCATTGTACTCCACTAAAGTTGCAAAATCCCGTTGTATTACGCAGTGCAATTTCGTATGAATTGCTTTGCAAATCTAAGACTGTCGTAACTATAGTAGTATGAGGTTTCATATGAAATTCAAAAAAATTCCTTAACAATATTCCTTGTTTTTCCTTTATGTATATTCCTTTCCAAAATAATAAATTTGATCATAATCTTGTTGTGGAAACATTCATCCGTAACCTTGAAATTTTTGGAGTTATGACTTTTCACTCTTTGAACTAATAATAATAAAGGCCTTCTTAATTAGATCTTTACACCAAGGAATGAGATATGGATGTAGTAGTGCTACCACCTCCTTAGGCATTGATTAGTTGGCAAATGTTTTGTCACGCTTACATAATTATCCAATAAATTTCACTTAAATATTTATTCATAAATCCAATAATTAACCAATTACCCACATAATTAAGAATTATCTCAATTTACGTAAAATACTACTCATTTTTAATACACTTTATATACCTTACCATCATGGTCATATGGTACCTTGTATGGTATTAATCCATAAATATCGGGTATTATAGCTCGGATAGTATTTTATCCCAAATCAGCAACCTTCAGCGAAACTCATTTTCTTTATCCTCCATGGCACTTACTTACCGCTTGTTATAAATAGCATAATACTTATAATCCCAAAATAAATCTCATTCCTGAACTTACGTCGATTAACTTACGATGAAACTTCAACGTACGAAAATGCGGGACGTAACATCTCATTTCCGATCTTATATCAATTTACTTGTGGCGTACTTCCACATACGAAAACATGGGGTGTAACATCATTCCCCCCTTTGGAACATTCGTCCTAGAATGTTGACTGATGTACTTATCATTTTCATAACTTATGTCTTTCGAATACTTTAGAACTTCCCTTTCCATCTAGGCGACTGTTCTGTGAATAAGTCCAAAGTCCAGGGCATTCCCCCCTAAGGCCTCCTTGTCACACCACAACTTGTAGTCTAAATCCTTCCAATCTCGTAATTGATGTTACCTTCCATCATGCAGCCTGTACGATTTTGACCTTGTAAGTGCGCCCAATCTCTAGGCTTCATATACAGAGCTTGATAAGATGTCCCTTTGGGCATCTATGAGTATACTGAAGTTCTTTGCTCGGTACTTTGTTGAATACACGAATATTGTTATATCTTATCGCAAAGGTTCGTTTAGCCATCTGTATGAATTTACTACCATAACTCTTACTTTAATTTATTGCTTCTGAGGTCTACTACCAAATTCTAGCTTACTCTCGTTGCTTATTCTATATATATAAATCTAAGTCTTTTAATGCTCCCTCATTATTGATCATCTTTAGAATGACGGCCTCATCTTATCTCATACTCTGTGACTTTTGTCCATCCATTGTTGATTCATCTCAATATTGATTTACAATATACCACTGGTAACTTGAAACTTCTTACGTAATACTTTGCCACTAGTGCTTTCGTTGCATGAAGGAATATTCAAAGTGATTTTCCTGATCCACTTAGCAACGATACTATACTTTAATAACCATATTCTATAGCATCCCAAGGTGATTCTCTTACGTGGGTATTTTAATCCGGTACAATTAATGAATATCTTCTTCTTCACTTTTTTTTTCTTCCTTCAAATTATTACTCAATCGAAGGCCCAAAGGTCATCCTTTATCTATCACAATTACACCCTTATTCTACTATTAGGGCAACATTCCATCTTTTCTAAATGCTACTTATAAAGAGTAACTCCTTTGAGTTCATTCAGGCTATACTGAGCTTACTATAACATAGAGAAGCCATCAACTCCCTTGTTTTCATGGGCCTAATCCCGAGGACTAATCCATTCTTGTCAACTTCTCACTGCCCTTTCTTATCCTTACTGATGTCTTCCTAAAACCTTGTCTCTTTACCATACTTTAGCTTGCGACCTACACATATCTATTTATACTACTCGTAATCTTCCTTCAACTTGCTTGAATTTCCTTGTGTTATTTTTAGAACATCAAGCGAGACATCACATCGTCTCGAACTCTTCTTTACTTTCTTAACTAGACCTCTCGATACCTAGAAATCATCGACTAGAAGATATGCCACTGATGATGCTGCTATCATTCCTGGATATTGAATCCCGGCACTTCTAACCTTCTATCCAATATATGGACTATTCACATATTCTGCCTTTGAGTATCTCATACGCTGATCACCTTTACCTTACTTACCTTAAAATCTCACATCGTATCTTCTATCTCTTTCATGACCTCCCTTCCACATAGGTATAATTCACGTCCATAACTTGAAGCTCTATTATAATACTCGCACCTCTGGTATATACACAATCCAGTGGGAGCTTCGTACTGACTTCTTATGGGGCTAGTACTTCTTCTAACTGGCTTTCTTGTAGAGCCATTATATATTATGATTCTTGTTTATCTCTTGAACATGTGATATTAAGAGTGATTCTATCATGTTCTCTAGCACAACTTCTATAATTTTTCTATGTCCAATAATCAGACTCCTGATTTACTTAGGTGGTGTAATTCTTTAGTTTCCTCTTCCTTCTGATCAGCCTTTACGTAGGCTTAAGCTATCTTCCCATCTGTGGCTCATGGTATTAGTTATTACTTTAGCCTTTCATGGGTGTTATGGAATATCCATGATACAATCTTCTAAAAATTCAATCCTTTGTCTATGCCCTGGGCTTAATTCTTTCTTTAAACTTATACCAGAGTCTTCTATGGCCGTATGATTGTCAACAAATATGATGCCTGGATAATGCTCCAAAATCTTGAGTGTATCCATAGCGTACTAACCCTGGATCTTTGATCAAATAATTTTCTTGTTCCATCTTAGCTTTCTTTCAACGTAAACTATTACTTTTTCTTGGTCTTTCTGCCCCCTTGTTGCGTCCATACTTAGCTTAACTTAGTGCCCACACTTGCCAGAGTTTTCATACAACTCATATGATCTCGAATATTACTTTTAATTCTTACTTCCCATTCATTAGCCACGGTAGGTGCCACTTTCCTTTGGAATGCTTCCAATGTTGTTGCGAGATTGTTGTTATACGACCATTTCCTCTTTAGGTCGTTGTACTAAGGTTGAAGCCTTCTTCTTATCTCCTCAGCTAGTCTTTTGTTGTAGTACTTAGGGAGAACCCTTAACTCTCGTAAAGTTGTAAGATTATTATGGACCTTTTTGATGTCCTTACTTGCCTATAATCATCCATAGTTTCTTACTTCCATGCCCTTGTGCTTGTATGGTTGCTTCTGAACTGATATTTTGACTACCATCCCAGTGGAACTTTCTTTTATCCCCGTAACATTCATACGTATCTTTAACTACCCCGACTCTTGTTTGAATATATCTCAAGTATTATAATGATATTCTTCGAGGCTGAACTCTCCATGTTGGGTTCTACTATGTTTACCTCACACGGTCTGATGACTCATCTGTAACCTCCTGCTTAGCCAAAACCAGGATCTTCCTGACCAACTACTAACTACTCGTTGGCCCGTTCTTATATAAATTTTCCTTGTAATCTTTCTTGGGTTATTTCCTTTGTCTTATCTTACGTCTCGCACTGGCTCCTCATTTATTAATAACAGCTCGGGCAGGAGCCTTTACTTCCTCTCCTTGACGTCGTGCTTGAAAAATATCCTTGAATTGTAGCGTATCTGTAAGATTTGGATAAGTGCCATCTCATTCATCTTTCATTTAACACATTCTTCCTTTACCATTCCATAGTCACTAGAACCACTTAATTCTGGTTTAATGCACATTACTCCATATTCCCCCCTTTAGGGATGTACTAAAAACTGAAGCCACGAGGATCTACCTATATATATTTTACCTCTTCATCTTTGACGTCGTTTCTCAACATCAATGATCCTTACTTGCCTTGCAGCAATTCTTCTATACCAAGGATGAAAAATTCCCTTATTCGCGAGGGTGACACTTAGCATAACTGGCACATACAGTCCCTTAAGCTTAACTTTACTCACATTGCTTGCTCTAGGGAAGCGTCTCCCTGAATGACTATTCTCTGAATTCATCGTGAATCTTCTTCTGTGGTCCGTCCTATTATTGCCGGAATGTGATCTGAAACTCTTATGATGCTGACTACTACCAAATCACTCAGTCCCTAATTCATTTTTAGTTTATCTTGTTTTCCAGTCCATACTGATTTCTGTTACTCTAGAGATTAACTATCCCCTCTGGTAGTCGCGTTGGAGTTACGAACTTATTTCTCGAAATGAGGATATAACCTTATGGCATATACTCTTTCGTTGTCTTAAGGCCTGTCACCTCTCGTATCTTCAATTACTTGACTAGAATGTGTAATACTATTATTTCTTCTTCTTCTTCTTCTTCTTCTTCTTCTTTTTTTTCTACCGTCTTTATCCATGTATCACACCTTATTCATAATGCTTCCTTATCCCTCCTCTCGTTACTCTGCTAATATTTCTGCATATCCCCTTTCTTGTGAAAACTTCAACACGACATTCTTTCGCTTTTAGCTCTCTTTGCTTCATTCATCAGCTCTCTGGGTTGCTCAGCATCCTCGCTCTACTAGGGATGAGATCCACACTAAGATAATATTTATCCTTTCCAGGTTTCGAGTACCTATCTTTGTAGCACTCATATCTAGTTGTACTATTTTAGAGTGCACGATCTAGGTGTCTCACGAGGAGATCCGTTAACACCTTTTTAATATCCTTCGGAAATGTCAACTCACACAAACAATCCATTTACCATTTTGGGTTACCCTAACCCTAGCAGGATTCTAATATCCTGTCTTTTTCTTAAACTACACATTTTAGCCCCCAATAGAGTATAACTGAGATGGGTGTGGCCAATTCTACATACATCTATTACTGTTGAAGGTAAGTCACAATGATTATACTTTTCTTCCGGAGTTAAAAGTACCAATAATCTTCATTAACTGGGTAACTCGTACCCTTCTCATCTTGCTCTTTTTACTTGTTGAAGCTTGTATCTATCTTCTGAATCTCATATTGCCTTTCACCATAGAGGTGGATAAATATTCTTGCCTTAAGGATCCTTATCAAGAAGCTTACACGTAAGGTACACACATGTTCTGCTGAACACCTCACATTTATCCATTATAGAAATGATGCAAACTCGAGTTCCTCTTATTTAATACTTCCATAGCTATATCTCTTATTGGTCATCTTTATGAACGTAGGCATCGTCTTATTACGAATAAAATAGAAGTTTGGAATTTGAATTCTTATAAGTGAGCGCTACCACACGATATAGAGTAATAAGGAAGAGTGACAATCCTAAATGCCCTGTAGCCTCCTGCTTATAAGTATGGTGCACGACACACCCATAAACAAGACTCTACTAGACACGGCTTGTAGAATGCCTAGGAAAGAACTGCTCTGATACCACTTTTGTCACTACCCAAACCGATGGGCCGCGACGCGCACCCAGTACCTTACTTGAACGAGTACCAACGTAACGTATCATTCTTATTACATCATCATACACACGTGACATACGGGCCTAATAGGCCAACATAATCATTTATAAACTCAAAACATAGGCCGACAAGTCCGTACAATCTTCCACGTATACGACATATGTCTACAAGCCTCTAAGAGTACATAAATGTCATAAAGGTCGGGATAGAGTCCCTCCATACCAAACAATACCCGTCTAAAAATCATACTAACTAAACAAGCGACTCCGAAGCAAATGGAGCGCACCAACATCTTCCGCGGAGCTGATAGCCTACTTGGAGGGCTCTTGACCTGTTGCAGCATCCCCGGGCAAAAGGGACGTGAGTACGAATAATGTATCGAGTATGTAAGGCATATAAATAAGTACATAAGAGACATGGAAGAAACATAGAGCACATGACTCAACCTGTAAGCCTGAATAGCCTTGTAAATCATAAATTACTTTTAGCGTCATGCATATGCATATGAATGTCATGTCGTGCATAGGTACATGTTTCATAACATCATCAGCCTCTGAGGGCATCCCATCACCGAACGTGCCTTGTATTCCAACAAGACAAGGTGGAACACAAAGTACCCGGAGGCTTGCTTGAGCCATTACCCGTAGCAGAAAAACCATGGGACAGCGTCACCATGGACTTAATTACATGCTTACCGAACTCAGAGGGCTTTGGCACCATTATGGTGGTAGTCGATCGGTTTTTAAAATATGCAACTTTCACTGCCACCACCGTAAATTGCAAATCAAAGGAGGCAGCACGGTTATTTCTCAGGGACGTGGTCAAATATTGGGACATTCCAAAGCACATAATCAGCGATCGGGATCCCCAGTTCACCGGAGCTTTCTGGAGAGAATTATTCAGTTTGTTGGGGTCGGAATTACATTTTTCCACCAGCTTTCACCCACAAACAGATGGGCAAACGGAGAGGGTCAACGCCCTCCTTGAGCTATATTTGAGGCACTTTGTAAGTGCAAATCAGAGGGATTGGGCAAAGCTGCTTGATACTGCCCAATTTTCATACAATTTGCAGCGTAGTGAATCCACGGGGAGAAGTCCGTTCGAGCTAGCAACTGGGCAGCATCCTAACATACCCCAATCCTTGCCAGTAAGTTCAGAATTAAGGAACCCAGGGGCATTCCATATGGAAAAGGCTTGGGAAGAACAAGTAGATATGGTCAGATCCTACTTGAACAAAGCTGTCCGCAAGATGAAAAAGTTTGCTGATCGGAAACGACGACCGGTGCACTACCGCGTTGGGGACAAGGTAATGGTCAAGCTCAATCCCCGCCAATTCAAGTCATTAAGGGGAGTCAACCAGAATTTAATCCGACGCTATGAAGGGCCGTTTGAAATTATTGCCAAGGTTGGCAAGATCTCCTTCAAGCTGAACATGCCCGGCCACTTGTAAATTCCCTTTCTCTTGAATATAATCTAAGAATTGGCCTTGGCCTCCAAAACCTTTTGTGTGCCTTTGATTCATTTTCTTTCCAGCATTTGTGTGTAAGAAGTTTTGCCATCATTAGCACGTTTTTGTGCTGATCCTTCACTTGGACTGAAACTAGACCGTATCATTTTAGCTAGCTAGTTGTCCTCACGGTGATTGTTGAAATTCATCATACTAGCTGATCAGGTGGTGGTGTACATAATGCCATAACTGTTCCCATATCCCATATACATATATATACATATATATATATACGCATATATAGCGCCGTTTGAATATACATACATATATACACGTATATAACGTCGTTTGAACCATATTTCCGCCACTGTGGGCAACATCATCATTATATACCAGCTGATCAGGTGATGGTGTGTATATAACGCTGTAACCTTTTCCCATATCCCATATACATATATTTACATATATACACGTATATAACTCCATATAGTCATGGTTCAATGTGCATATGTAAATGCATGAAATGCATGTGAAATACGTCAATAAAATCTCTCGGTAAGTCATAAGGCCATTATGCCTCTGATTAATATCATGAAATAAACTTTACCAATATACGTATTTTCGAGACCCATGAACAGAAGATAATAATAGTTCTCATGGGGAATCAAGAATATAGACACCCCTACTATTTTTATGAATAGAGTAATTTATAGAAACTGTGTATTTGCTCGTTTCTTTAGTATAATTTGGACCATGCCAAAAGAAAGAAGGGGTAACCTTAACATGCCTGGAGTAGGAAAAATCCGTATGGTATTCTTGAAAAGGATTTCACTGTACTCCCATAAAGTTGCAAAATCCCGTTGTATTATGCAGTGCAATTTCGTATGAATTGCTTTGCAAATCTAAGAACTAATAATAATAAAGGCCTTCTTAATTAGATCTTTACACCAAGGAATGAGATATGGATGTAGTAGTGACACCATCTCCTTAGGCATTGATTAGTTGGCAAATTTGTTGTCACACTTACATACCCCCACATGTGTAGTTGTCTCCTTATAATTATCCAATAAATTTTACTTAAATATTTATCGATAAATTTAATAATTAACCAATTACCCACATAATTAAGAATTATCTCAATTTACTTAAAATACTACTCACTTTTAATATACTTTATATACCTTACCATCATGGTCATATGGTACCTTGTATGATATTAATCCATAAATATCGGGTATTATAGCTCGGATAGTATTTTATCCCAAATGAGCAACCTTCAACGAAACTCATTTACTTTAATTCGTGTACCCTTTATCCTTCATGGCACTTACTTACCGCTTGTTATAAATAGCATAATACTTATAATCCCAAAATAAATCTCATTCCCGCGCTTACGTCGATTAACTTACGATGAAACTTCAACATACGAAAATGCGGGACGTAACATCTCATTTCCGATGTTATATCAATTTACTTGTGGCGTACTTCCACATAAGAAAACATGGGGTGTACCAGTGGGGGCTACGTACGCACGAGGAGATGAGAGTCCATGTGTAGCTACTATTATGCTTAAGTCCGGGTAGTCTAGGATCCAAATCATGCTATACTTGCGATATTTGCAACCTTATTGTTAATTTAAATTGCTTAAATCATATTGAACTTGGTAAAAAATATTTAAAAGGTTAAACTTCATTTCTTGAGCGTTAAATGAGAATTGGCATTTCTTTGGATAATTGCTCCTTAATGAATTCTTGATTTGGCTGTTTGAATGTGTTTTTCTTTCGTGGAGCGGGCCGAACACCTCGGCAAGTTAAATAGATGCATTTATGGTTTGCATCGTTCGACCCTCGCCAACGCACAATTTACATTTATATGTTAGATCAGGTCGTACGTCCGCGGCATTATTTGCGCATGATCTTTGGAATTAATAATAATAACTGTTATTGCCTCGTTGGCTTGAGATACAAATTGTTAAATGACGAAACCAAAGGTGAAGATTTCCTAAATAATAAAAGAAATGTTATTTACTTACTGATTTTTGAGCCTCCTGCTATTTTATATAATTCATGTTTAACTATAATATTGGTATTATATCGTTAGCCCATAGTGAGTGCCGGAGTCGACCCCTCAACACTACTTCTTCGAAGTTAGGGGGGATACTTATTGGTACGCGTTGAATTACTTACTCATACTACCTTTGTTGCACTTTATTTTGTGCAGATGAATTTATGATTTTGGCCTTGTAAGAGCAGAGGCGTGTATACATCCGGGGAAATAGGTGAGTTGTACTCCATATTACGACCCCCAGCCAGTAGACTCTCCTTCAGAGTATCATATTTTTCCTGTCTGATTTGTATTTCGAACATATATTGTGTTTTATGTTATATTCTTAGTTTATGCTCATGCACTTGTGACACCGGATTTTGGGGGGATTATGGGTTGTCATGTAATTAAAATTATTATAGATATTATTATTTATTCTGTAAATTTCATTTTTTACTGTTTAATTAAGCGGAAATGAAATTTCTAAAATATTAAAATGAGAACAAAATTGAGTATTTATTGTTGGCTTACCTGACGGTGGTGTCCGGCACCATCACGACCTTTAATGGATTTTGGGTCATGAAATCAACCTACGGTCCTCCAAAATCAATTCCGGGCATACGCCCAACTCCAAAAATCCCCAATACAAACCTATCAGAGCCATCAAAATACCGTTACAGGGTCGTTTTCACAGAAATAACCTCCGTTAATATTTTTCACTTAAGCTTAAAAAGTGAGAATCACTCGTCCGAATTCATCCCAAAACATCCGATCGAAATTCAAATTCGAACATGCACACAAGTCATAATACACAATGTGAACCTACTCAAGACCTCGAATTATTGAACGGAACCTTAAAGCTCTAAATAACCGACCGGGTCGTTAATTTTGAGAGGTGATCTGATTTTGAAACTTTTAGATTTATAATTTATTTTCTAAAATCATACTTCAAAAGTTGAGAATCCAAAACCAAAATGTGGTTCTTTTGGACTCAAAGAACCAAAATGTGTGGAAAAAAATATAGTGACCTTTACATATATAACGCCCTTTTAAAGGGTGCTATACATTAACAGACCTTTGCCCGTTAAAGTATAGCGCGCATTAAAAGGGTGCTATATTTGAATCCACATGGCGCAGGAAAAACAGCTAAATAGAATTTAATATACCGAAAGAGGAGTAGAGTGTTGGGTGGTGCAATGGTTAAAGCTAGGTATGAAGTTGGTTTTGGCTTCGAGGTCCAAGGTTCGATTCCTTCCACCAACATTATTTTATTTTCCTATTTCTTTTTCATTTTCTTTTCTTTTTATTATTTGGTTTAAGTATTTAGATATAAATACTATAATATTTAAAATTACTTTTCAGTGTAATTAAAATAATTTAATATTTATTAGAAAGTTATGGTTTTTGAAATCATTTAAAGTAAAAAAAAAAAGAGAAGCCTTTTACTATTTCGTTAAAAATCTACCGACATTTTTAATAGTTGTTATTTTGTATTATACGTAAAACAAAATTATTTGTTCTCCTTTTATTATCAAATTAGAATTATGAGTTTTATTTTATAGTTAAAGTTTTCATAAGATAAAATTTTAATATATACAGTTTAATCTATTACTTTGAATTCTTTTATTTTTAAGACTTTTCTTTTTAAATTTAATTATTAAAATTTTAGTTATTAATTAAAATTCTAATTATATTTTTTATATTTTTCTATAAATTTATTTTTTATTTCTCCTTTTATTCCTTGGCTATTGTATTATCCATTTAAAAATTTTAAACAAGAATATGGTTGTTCTTATAATCCATGCAGATTATTATTAGCTAAGTAATGGAATATAATTTTTATATTCTTATTAGTAAAACTAATTAAATGGTTTCTCATAGACTAATTTTTTTCTAATAAGAATTACCCTAAAACTAAATATAATCATTTAATTTATGAAAAACCATTTAATTAATTTTTCTATGCTTTTCATAAACTAAAACTGTATTATAACTATTTAGTTTATGAAAAATCATTTAATTAACTGTCCTGATTAGAATATGAAAATCATAATCCATTACTTAGATAATAATAATTATTTTATTATAATTTTGAAGATTAAATTGTTAAAATAATTTAAATTTAATAACAATAAAATTATAAGATTTATAATTAGAATTTTGATTAATAAAATTCATATATTGTAAATATAACTAAAATTTTATTAACTAAATTTAGAAAAAAAGATATCAAAAAATAAAAAAATTCAGCAATAGATTAAACTATATATATTGTTATTTTATGAAAATTTTAACTATAAAATAAAACTCATAATTCTGATTTGAAAATAAAAGGAGAAAAAATAATTTTGTTTTGCGTATAATACAAAATAACAACTATTAAAAATGTTGGTAGATTTTTTAACGAAATAATAAAGGGCTTCTCTTTTTTTTTTACTTTAAATGAATTCAAAAATAATAATTTTCTAATAAATATTAAATTATTTTAATTACATTGAAAAGTAAGTATAAATATTAAAGTATTTATATCTAAATACTTAAACCAAATGATGAAAAGAAAAGAAAAATGAAAAAGAAATAGGAAAACAAAATAATGCTGGTGGAAGGAATTGAATCGTGGACCTCAAGGCCAAAACCAACTTCATACCTAGCCTTTAACCATTGCACCACCTAGCACTCTTGATGAAATCGATTGAATCCACTCGATGATGCAACATGCAAATGAAAATGAGTGAGAATGACAGTAGAGATTGAGAAGGAAATGAAGTGGAAGAAGAAGCTCTGTTATTCCATGAAGAGAGTGTGTGCAAATACACGTGAGGGTGGGCATTTATAACAGCCCACCTCTAACCGCCTCAACTGTTTTCCTTTTAAGGACACAACTTTCTAACCTTTACACATAAGTCCCTCAGCTTAGTCTATGTTCAGCTAGCATATATATCAATACTCCCCTGCAAGTTGGTGGGTGAAATACATCGAGCAAACCAAGCTTGGACAAGAGGAAATGATATTGTGTTGATCCTAGACCCTTGGTCATAAGGCCATCTAATTTTTAATTGGTAGAAATGTATTGTGGTGCCAATTGTCCAGTTTTGATCTTCTCTCGAACAAAGTGGCAATCTATTTCAATATGTTTAGTCCTTTCATGAATGATGGGATTGGCTGCTATTTGTAAGGTAGCCTTACTGCTGCAATGCAGAGGAACTGGTTGATGAACATGGACTTGAAGCCTTAATTCATGTTCTTGCATGTTTTCTTGAAGGATTTAGGTTCAACTTCTGTTGCAAACAATCACAAATAAGCATAGTATTTGTTGTATAAATGACTATAGGACATAGAGTTGGAGATACATTGTGGCTTGTTCTGTGATTTGCATGTGGTAATGTAATCTTTCAACCAAATAGAGGGTCTTGAAACTTTGTTGGATTTTCTGGTAAACAAGTCATCTACAGGTGGTTGGCTTGTATCTACAGGTGGTTGGCTTGTGTCTGCTTGTTCCTCAACTAATGGTGCATTCTGTTGAACTGTGTCTGCATCATCAGTCTCTGTTATTGGACTAACAGCTTGTTCAGAATCAGCTATTGTTGGAATGGTTTCTGAATCTGTTGTTTTCATTCCCTCATTTGGAAGCTTCTCTTCATTGTTTGGATGATGAACCTGTTGTTCAGGCATGAGTTCAGTTGGAACAACTGATGGGGTATAACTAGGAAAGAGATCTTCTTCTTCAATTTGCATCCCTTCCTTGAAAGGGAATATATGCTCTCTGTGTCACGACCCCAAATTACAACTGCCCGTGATGGCGTCTATCGTGAAACGAGGCTAGCCAACTATTTCAGACTATCAATATATTTCATAATTTCCCAAAGTTAGCAGATTTAAAAACCTGGAGTTAACTGTCATGAGCATCTAAGAAGTGACACAGTCTAATACAAATCCACTACTACAACAAGTCTGAGAAGTAAAGCACAAATGATAGAATAGGAAGGAGAAAAAGTAGTGATGCGGACGCCGAGCAGCTACCTCACAATCTCCGAACAATGCTCCAAATGGGGTAGCTCAACTATCGCTCTGCCCCGGTACCTGAATCTGCACACAAGGTGAAGGGAGTAACGTGAGTATGCCAACTCAGTAAGTAACCAAAGTATCTAAAAACATGAGTGTAGTGACGAGCATTTATAAATCATGAAAATCCGTATAATAAGTGGCTGTGGAAATAAGTAAATCAATTCAGGAATTTACATTTCCGAGTATTTCATAAAACTCCAATTCCTATTTAAAAATCTCGTATAAAAACATTTATCATCAGAGGCTCAGTGTAAAGAAGAGTGAAAAACAGTAGTTTCATAAAATATAAGCCCTTCGGGCACAATATCACTCACAATAAAGCCTCGCGGGCAAGCCTCTCAGTCACTTGTGACTCTACTCTGATAAGTCAATGCTCACACTCCACACTCTCAGTCACTCGTGACTCTACTCTCATAAGTCAATGCTCACACTACACACTCTCACCCATCAGGTACCATATAACAACTGCTGCGACGTACAGCCCACTCATATACATATATATGTATATATTATTGCGGCGCGCAGCCCGATCCATATATAATGTATATTGTTGTGGCATGCAGCCCGATCCATATAATAGTCGACTGCGCTCACTAGGGGTGTACAGACTCCTGGAGGGGCTCCTTCAGCCCAAGCGCTATATTGCTGCGGCGTGCTGCCCGATCCCCATATATAATGTATATATTGTTGCGCGTGTTGCCCGATCCGCATATATAATGTATATATTTTTGCGGCGTGCATCCCGATCCGTATATAATATATATATATATATATATATATATATATATATATATATATATATATATATATATATATATATATATATATATATATATATATATATTGTTGCGGCATGCAGCCCGATCCATAACTATCCTCTCATACTCGGCCCTCAGCCTCATAACATATATACCCATAACTGCACTCATACTCACATATTCGGCTTTTGGCCTCACTATATATATAGTCATAACTGCCCTCATATACTCGGTGCTCGGCCTAACACATATATATCATTACGGCGTGCAGCCCGATCCATAGCGATCCTCACATACCCGGCTCTCGGCCTGACTCAGTCACCCTCACAAGCCACTTAGGCAATTCATCTCAACTCACGGGTCTCAGCCCAAAATACTTTTCAGAGTGTTCAAGAAGTGTGATAACAGTGGAAATAACAACAAGTCAAAAACATGACTGAGTTCACAATTTTTTTCTATCAGGTCAGTGTAAGAATAGTGTAAAAGAACCTCTGAGGGTCTAAACAGGTCGGCACAAGGCACCAGACATGTCTCACAGCCCATAAATAAGTATAAATTTCTAAAACTACAGGATATCATAAGGTTTCAAATCGAATATGCGGTTTAATAGTACGGGATGGACCAAGTCACAATCTCTATCGGTGCACGCCCACACGCTCGACCTAGAATGTGCGTCGCCTCATTTACCAAACCAATATCAAATACCGGGGTTTCATACCCTCGGGTTTAGAGTTACAATCGTTACATACCTCAAAACAGCCCAAAAGCTACTCTGCGATGCGCTTTCCCCTCGAATCGGCTCCCAAAAGCTCCAAATCTAACCAAAATCAGATTAACATCATCAATACACGCTAACGAACAAAACCCAATCGAAAGATATAAATTTTTAACACAATTCTCGAAATTTGGCCAAACCCCAGCCCCGGGCCCACGTCTCGAAATTCAATAAAATTTACATCACTAGAAACCTCGTCCTCCCACGATTCTACACATACCAAGAACACCACAATCGGACCATAATTGCCCACTCACATCACCAAAAGAATTCCCAATCTTCCTCCCCATTTTCCCTTTTTTTCTACTTTAATTCTTTAAATTACAAGCCTAATCCGAAACAAAATAGCATAGAAACGAGCTATATAGTCCGGGAACTTACCTCCGCTGAAGAACCTAGAATTCTTTCTTCAATTAGCTCTCAACCAACCTCCACCCGCATGCAACAATGGAAGAATAACCAAAATTTTGCGGAGGCATTCTTTTATATTGTTCTGTCCAGTTAATCTGCACCTGCGGACCTTTCCTCGCACCTGCGGACCCGCACCTGCGGTCCCAGGTGCGCACCTGCGAAAACCCACTAACAGTCCAATTCTCGCACCTGCGGTCCCTTTTCAGCACTTGTGTTTTCATAGGTGTGGCAATTTCTTCGCACCTGCAGACTCCTCCTGCCTAGCCTCTTTTCGCACTCGCGCCTGGTCCTTCGCACCTGCGCCTCCCCACCCGCAAGTGCGGCCACACCAGAAGATTCACACCAGCAGCTATTTGCTGCAAATTCTTAAATCCAATCCTGCGTTAACCATCCTAAATCAATCCCGAGCCATCGGGGCCCCAACCAAACATACCAACACACCTCATAGCATCATTCAAACTTATTCGAGCCTTCGAAACACCAAATACAACACGAAAACACAAAAATTACATCAAATTCAAGCCTATGAACTTTGAAACTTTCAAATTTTGCCAACGATGCCGAAACCAACCAAAACACATCTGATTGACCTGAAAATTTGCACATATATCCAAAATGACATTATGAACCTGCTCCAATTGTCGGAATTCCATTTTGACCCCTATAGCTTATTTTCCACTGCTGACTGGAAATCGTCAAAAACTAACTTCCGCTAATCCAAGCCTAATTCTACACCGGACATCAAAAATTCATTCTGACAATACTCCTAAGTCCTAAATCACCTAACGAAGCTATCCAAACCATAAAATCCGCAATCCGAGGTCGTTTACCAATAAGTCAACTTCCAGTTGACTTTTTACACTATTGAACCAAGATAAGAGACCAAGTGTCTTATTTCTCTCCAAAGATCGCTCTGATCCCGAGCCAACCAATCCAACACATATAATGAAGCAGAAACGGGGGAAACGGGACCAAACTCTCGGAACGACCGACCGGGTCGTTACATCCTCCCCCACTTAAACATATGTTCGTCCTCGAACGTGGCAAGGGTTGTTCTCCAGCACCATCGAACTGCTGCGTAACCTCACCATGCACATACCCGGGGGTGATCCCATGTCACCCTATCCTATATAGGTCCAATAACACAACACAGTTGAAATTTCGAAATCCAACTTGACCCATAAACCCTATAACCAAATTTCCACTTCTGAAGTAATATACTAGATCAAAATTCCAAAACTATAAACTGAACAGGTATGAACATGATATATCAAGCCATATACGCACCCCATATGAAATCACATAATACACCGAATGACTCAAACACTTATAGCGATAACCCTTAACCACAATAACTGCTTAGAACAACTCAATACCGGTGCATAACCTCTTATCAAGAAATGCCTCGCTCTAACACTTTCATATACTGCCGATGATGAAAGAAACATGTAGAAACTAAAAACCATTCGTCCGATCAGTCAGACATGATGCTCCCCCTTCCCAAACAGGAAAAATAGCAGATTTTCTAAGCCGACTCCCGATATTTATCATTCCAACTATGTTGTAGACACTTATGACAATATTCATTCTTGGTCCAATGACCTCTTCTCATCCAACACGACCACTCTGATGACATGACCCATCGATAAAATTCGAAGCCATAACCGGTGCAACTCGTGCACTCAATAGCAACATCCCAAAGTAATCAAATTATATGAAGGATTCACACGGGAAGATTATCCCGTCATTAACATTTACCATCAAAACATCATGCTAAAAGATTGGCACACATCGCAAAAATCAATAGACACGAATCCAATACCAAAGTTCATACCCCTACATAATCTCCGCTACACTGCGCGATCTCATCCAACCGCTGGTCCACATAAAATACTACAAGCCACCTGGCTTAAAATCAATAATCATTCGAAATTCGACATCAAGTACTCACAGTGCATTTTCATAACCACGGGGAAACCGGACGATACCATGCCATACGAATCGGAAAGTGCATAATCAATACGCCTCAATCTCGCAATACCCAAATACTTACCTTACTCAGATCCCTCTATAAAGCCCAAATAAACCTGCAGCGTAAGTGCATATAACTAACAATCACCACACCTCGCAACACTGAAGGGTAGCTCGTAGATCACCCCAGAACATGAATAAACTTAATCACAATGAAATGGTACATTCATATATAATAGAAATTCGGAGTCAGCAATTCCAACTCGGTGCAGAACACACACTCATACAGGCCTACCAATAACCCTGAATCAACTCTAGTCACCCACAGCAGATAGATAACTTACTGAAAAGTTCATAATGACTAAATCATGGTACATACTAACATCCGACTAGCTTTGCTCGCATCTTCACAGTTTACTACCACAAAATAACCTGTTTATGAGAACTCTCAGTCTCGAAGTCCATGAAGCGCACGAATTACTATATCCGATCTCAATTCCACCGCTCGAATACATAGCACATACCTAATACTCAATAATTCAATAGAACCCATTTACCAATAGAGTACATTACGACTTGCATCGAAGAATTTCCATTACTCGAGTCATTCCCAGACTCCACCTCTGCACGTCATAACTGATCCACCAATACACCTCGAATTGAAACCAATNAGCCAACGTTCAAGACAAATAATAACTCACAATGCCCATAATAACACAACTCGTCTAACAACTCAAGTCATCTACAAATCTCGCATTCACCATTGAAATAGTCATGCCAACTTCCACAAGCGTTTTAAACTCAATTACAACATATATCATTTACTGGAAGAAGAGAACTTACTACCGAACAACATAAGGATCACACACCCCAGGACAACCAGCAAGAGATACCCCTGCTGGTTTAGCCTCAAACTGATATCTCTCTTTACACTTCCAAAGATCATAATTATCGCGCAATCACTACATCCTCCTGCATCTAAACACAAACAACGCCTACCCTCGAGGCATTACAATATGTGGTATAAGAACCCGACGCTGATGGCAGAACTAACACTTCAAAAAAATTGCATACAATCTCTTCTCCCTCAAGGTCTGAAGCACAACTCTCAAATGATGCTCATGATCCTCCCGAGATTGGGAATATACCAAGATGTCTTCAATAAACACGATGATGAAAGAATCCAGATAAGGCTGGAAAACATGGCTCATCAAGTGCATAAAGGTTGTTGGGGCATTGGTCAGCCCGAATGGTATAACTAGAAACTCATAATGACTCTAGTCCTGAAAGCAGTCTTCGGAAGGTCTGGCCCCCGAATCTTCAACTGGTGATAGCCGGAAGGCAAGTCAATTTTGGAAAATACCCTGGCACCCTACAACTGATCAGACAAGTCATCTATACAAGGCAAGGGATACCGATCCTACACCGTAACCCTATTCAACTACCGATAATCAATACACATACGCATAGAACCATCCTCCTTCTTTACAAAAAACACCGGTGCAACCCAAGGTGACACACTAGGCCGAATGAACCCCCTTATCTAGGAGTTCCTGAAGCTTCTCCTCTAATTCTTTTAGCTCTGCTGGTGCCATACGATAAGGTGGAATAGGAATAGGTTGAGTGCATGGCAATCAATGTCCCTGTCAGGTGGCATGCTTGGCAAGTCTGCAGGAAACACGTCCGGAAAGTCACGGACCATAGGAACCGAATCAATAGCGGGAGTCTCACCACTGACATCCCTCACAAAAGCCAGATACGATAAGCACCCATTCTCAATCATACGCTGAGCCTTCAAGTAGGAAATCATCCTGCTAGGAACATAATCAAAGAACCTCTCCACTCAACCCTCGGACAACCTGGCATAGCTAAGGTCACGGTCTTAGCGTGACAATCAAGAACGGCATGACACGGAGACAACCAATCCATGCCCAATATCACATCAAAATCGACCATGCTGAGTAACAGTAGGTCCACTCGGGTCTCTATACCCCAATAGATATCACACACGACCGGTACACACGGTCCATAACAACAATATCGCCCACCAGAGTCGACACATGAACAGATGTAACTGAAGGCTCACGGGGCATATCCAGAAAATGGGAAAAATGTGATGAAACATAGGAATAGGCTACCCCTGGCTACGCTTATATGCCAGGATGCCATCAATGAATACAATAACAAAGGAGTGCTGATACGGATGGAATACATTGTTAATCACATACACGAACTCAACTGGGGTAATGATTAGCCCAAAAGACATCACCAAGAACTCATAACTCAACAGAAAGATCCGCTTCACTCCACAACTAAACAACATGAGAGGTCTTCCAATACACTCACAACTCAAGGACATATACCAAATCAAGACAGAAATAAAACACTCCATAGTCCTCGCCACATTCCCATCCACTCCTTTTGTCAAAAATCACAGTCTGAACACATCTAATCATCAAATCACACTCACCACATAGGCATCCATCCACAAAGTCCCATCAATAAGGACATCAACGGACATATAAGTCCCCAAATACATGTGCTTATATAACAAAGTCTCAGCACTCAAGCCACAGAATGAATCCAGCCTCAAGTCCTCCAGACTGGCCCATTACCAACATGCCAAAATCACATCTCATCCATGGAAGTCACAAGCCGTTGATGCACAGCTGATACCAAGAACTCTCGTGCGCGTTCGAATACATGGAAGGAATTCAAGAGATACGCTCTTGGTTGAACAAAATGGATTCGCACGATAAGAATTGAAGAATATGGTATCTTTCTAAGGGTTCTACAGCCTCTCAAAGATAAGTACATACGTCTCCGTACCGATACGCAAGACTCTACTAAACTTGCTCATGACTGTTGAGTCCTATGTAACTGGAGTGAACTGTCATGAGATGAACAAATTTTACACCTTCCCGAAACCTGGAGTGAACTGTCATGAGCATCTAAGAATTGACACAGTCTAATACAAATCCTCTACTATAACAAGTCTGAGAAGTAAACCACAAATGATAAAATAGGAAGGAGAAAGAGTAGTGTTGCAGACGCCGAGCAGCTAGATCACCATCTCCGAACAATGCTCCAAATAGGGTAGCTCAACTATCGCTTTGCCCCGGTACCTGAATCTGCGCACAAGGTGCAGGGAGTAACGTGAGTACGCCAACTCAATAAGTAACCAAAGTATCAAAAAACATGAGTGTAGTGACGAGCATTTATAAATCATGAAAATTCGTATGATAAGTGACTCTGGAAACAAGTAAACCAAGTCAGGAATTTACATTTTCGAGTATTTCATAAAACTCCAGTTCCCATTTAAAAATCTCGTATATAAACATTTATAATCAGAGGCTCAGTGTAAAGAAGAGTGAAAAACATTAGTTTCATAGAATAGTCAACTGCGCTCACTAGGGGTGTGCAGACTCCTGGAGGGGCACCTTCAGCCCAAACGCTATATTGATGCGTCATGCAGCCCGATCCAATATGTATATTGTTGCGGCGTGCAGCCCGATCCATATATATAATATATATTGATGCGGTGCGCAGCCCGATCCATATATATAATGTATATATTGTTGCGACGTGCAGCCCGATCTGCATATATAATGTATATATTGATGCGGTGTGCAGCCCGATCCGCATATAGTATATAGATATATTGTTGCGGCGTGTAGCCCAATCCCTAACTATCCTCTCAAACTCGGCCCTCACTCTCATTACATATATACCCATAACTGCACCCATACTCACATACTCGGCTCTTGGCCTCACTACATATACTCTTTTGTCAAGCCGCAATCTGAAGAAGCCCAAAATCCTTCTACTCAGGATGACATTGATGAAATTTTCCAGGGTCTCAAGGAGATGTTCTATGATATCAATATAGTTCAAGTTGGTGAGGGCCCTAGCCGTGCAAGTGTTCAGCTGATTGGTCCAGATACCTCGCTC